>KV003191.1:204137-218748 GCA_001598015.1 Dorcoceras hygrometricum | reverse complement strand
TCAAAATGAGGATAAGGCTGCCCGAGCTCGAGACTAGTATCTGCGATGCGAAGTACCATGTTTCATTGGTAGGGAACATTATGATGTTCTGAGCATGCAGATAGATAGTGACCTGGTGATCTATCGAACTACCCTCCTTCGGACTTTCCAAGTGGTTACCATTTGTCGAGTGGATAAGTCCGAGGTCTTGGTTGTACTGATTAGTCCTCACGACTCGAAACGTCATTGAGACTCTACATGATAGGCGTCTCACTTTGACCCGTTTGCCGACTCACTTGGGGTCATAAGGCGTCGGGATTGGGTGCGACCCCGATGCATGTAGGAGTCGATGCATAGTTGTCGAGGATTCACCGCTCGCAGACATGCGTGGATATCCTATGCTATCTGAGGGGATAATAGTGTATAAATCTCTGGCCAGAGTACTAGAAGTGTTTTAGGTAAATGTGTTTACCTAGTTACACTTGCGATGTCACTATTCGATCTCCAAGATGTATGCATAGCTATCGGATCTATAGCGACTCTCGATTTACCAATGGTCGTTGATCTGATCGGGATATATGGATTGAAAGGACCGTACTGTACGCTAACCACGACCAACTGGTTCTTGCAGGCACTATCAGTGATACCTATGGGATCATGGGGCGATGTTGCTAGACGCTCTTACCATGATCCGATGGGCAGGTCCGGAATTGTGATTCCGGAGCCACAATGGTTGTGGGACCACGGCTAGCTGTATCCCTGAACCATTGAGTGTCACACAAGTACTGGATTCGAGATTCCCGCACGGATACTCGGCTCAATGTGTTGAGCATACGAAGAGGATTTTGGGAGTGCGACTTTCTAAAAGGTCAACAGAGGTCAAATCGTGATTTGCCGATGTTGAGGGGCAAAACGGTCATTTTGCACTGGGGTTCTGAAAAATGGTTTTTCAGATCATAGTATTCAGTTTTGGAAACTGAGTCTATCGGTCCGATCTGATCGGCGATCGGAGTTATAATGAAGTCTCGGTGATGGGGATGAACTGAATGTTCACCCGTTGGACCCGGGCCCGTTGGGCCGGATCCAAACTCATCTTTAATTCTATTTAATTAGAACTAACCCTAGAATTCATAACCCTTAAGCATTAAACCCTAAACCTAGCTCTTTGGCCGCCGCCGCCCCTGCCGTCTCTTCGCCGGAAAATTGTTTCCGGCCAATCTTGACGAGGAGAATCCATCCGCGCAGATCTCGTCAGGCCTTCTAGTGCAGGCTGATGAAGGAATCCCGTCTCCTGACAAAAAGCAATACAAAAACTGTTCAAATTAATCCTCACACCAGTCTCCTCAAGATTTCGTGAAGCACCTCTCCACCAACCCTCTGCATTCTTCCTCAGTTGGAATGTAGCTAGGCTCCGTCTACGCTCAATGTCATACCGCACTCGATCAAACATCCTTGTAATGTGTTGCAACCAGGACTCAGCATCGGAACTAGACTCGTCACCATTGAACGTTTGAGGATTCATCCGTTGAAACATCTCCATAATCAGTTCCATTTCGTCTACACGGGCTGCCAACACATCCACCTCATCAGCAACCTGCCTAGTACGCCTACGAACGGGAATACTACGCTCCACCTCTTCATTCTGAGCCTCAGATTCTATCGAGATCTGCCTCGTAGGTCTACCCCTACGTCTAGGCGGCATCTAGCAAACACTAAGACAATAAGTGTCAGGGTCGGTGTACACAACAGAGATTAACCACGCAATAAACAACTACGGAAGCATTTAAAAGTGGCTATAATTTTTCGCTTTGGCCTGACTTAGAAACAATAATTTAAAAATACATTTATACTCAATATTTGTTTTACAACAACACAAAAGCTGAACACAGCAGCTACATATAACCATACAAAATCACAAAACAAGCATCGAGTGTCTCCCAAACAACAACACTATCAAATCAGCAATGGAACATCACATCACTACGGGACATTCCCCAGTGACGACTCTATTACATAATTATAAACTATACATAACTTGAACACTCTATCCACCTCTCGGTGCACCACCAGCTGAGTCATCTCCTTTACCAGCTGAGTAACCTTGGTAACCTGAACAACACAAAGATAACTAAACAAGGTGCCCTAGAGGGACAGGGGTCAAACCCCAGTACGGAGAGAAAATAAACATCAAATAGATAGCAACAGATATAAATGCACGTGCTATGCATGAGATAACAGGATGCAAGGCAACATGCTAAAAACAAATCAAGAAGCCAAAGGAGCTCAAGGAACAGCTCAACATCTATCAACAGATCGAATGAATGGTAGTGGCCACGAAGCATGTGAGATCGTGATAGCTATCCACTTGTCTCAATAGACGGTACCAGAGCATAATCAAATCACTCAACCTGTTGTTGCCAAAGCTCATGAGAGCATGGTAGCTATCCACTCGTCTCATAGCTGCTAACAGATAACCCAGCAGGGAGATGAGGAGCACGATATTGCCGCTCGTCCTCAACAACAGCTCCTGATACATATGGGTTAGCGAAACAACAACAAACGGCTAACAGATATGAGCTCAACAGGAAGGATGTGTGTATGCAATTACAACAGCGTGCAACAACCAGCACAGAGCCAAGATAAACAACAACAGTACGACAGCATACACTGCACCACATACCAGCAAACACACATAAATATCCATGCCTATCACAAAGCTGTAAAACAAGCTCATATCCGTACCTTCAGTTTCTGAGTTATAATTACCACAACAAGAGTCCCAGGTAACTCAAATCTGCAACCTGCTCGGCCAAACAACAACAACCACCTCAGGGAAATTATGCACAGAAACACAAAATGGGAGCCACCAGCTCAACCCAGCTATATCCTACCTTTCTATCACAACAACTAGCTATAAACGAAATGCAAGGTAGAATCTAGTACTTACTCGAAGAACTACCTGAACAGAAGAACCAAATCTGTCAGTAAACGAACAATGACGCACTGTAGCTCCTTCGCGTTCTTCTTCCAACTTAACCCAAGCCTTCGAAAGTGGTCGTAATGGAAACGTCTCAACAAGGGGAACTCAACGCTACCAATCTTGCTCCAGTCGGAGTCTTCTACCGCCGACAATCGGAGAAGATAAGGTTCAGTGAACAGTAACTAGGGTATCGCGATAGAGTAAACTCACGGAAAAATATTCTAAGTGTCGGGAACTACTGACGTAAACGCAGTCAAAGTCCTCTATATACAATTTAAATTTCCCCAAATCTGATGAATAGTGGCCACCGACAACACAGGGCTTCACAGCTGATACCAACTCAGATCTGAGTACTACTCCAGATCTGGACTCTATGCCAAAACAGATTTGGACTCCTCCAAATGACGTCCTATAGAAGTCCACTCTCCCAACTGGTACACGTCATCCCGCTAGCACCAAATCTGTTATCGCTAAACGGCGTCGCTTTGCTCTAAACCAGAACACTCAGATCTCTCGCACACAGACCAGTCAAATCTGAAAGCCATGAACCTCACCGGTCTACACTAAAACCACAAACCCTGTCCGGTCCGCACAATACTAGCAACTTGCGCAACTCAAATCTCGTTTCTCCTAAACGAGGTCGCTTCGCTATCCTCACAGGAGATTCAACTAGCGTACCTAGAATGGCTTGCGACAACCAGATTTGACAACCAGCCTTGATTGCCATCAACCAGCACTAAAGCCGAAGTCACCAACCAGCACTTCTCAACTCTCAAATCTGCTTACTACCCCGCAGAACTCTCCAATCCGTCCAGAGCTGCTTCCAATGCACTTACATAGAGATCGGATTACGTTCACCAAGTATACCAGCTCAGAACTGGCCCATCCCAGATCTGCTCACGCTAGATCTGGTTTATACTAAACACGATTAATTAACTAAATTGTTCCACAAATCTTTCGGGTCTCACATTCTCCCCCACTGAAAATAAGATTTCGTCCTCGAAATCAAACGACAACTCCAGAACTGGACGAAAACTCAACAAAATAACCAACACTGGAAGAAATAACGCTATGCACGATACAACTAGCAACATTCTAACACGCAACAAGAGGCTACTAACCAAGAATTCAAGATAATTGGGCAAAACAACAACAAGCAAACTAGCTACTGGAGTTAACGCAAGATCTACCCAAACAGATGGGGCCATTCACGTTGCATCTTCTCCTCCAACTCCCACGTAGCTTCTTCCCTACCATGCTTGCTCCATTGGACCATAACCAAAGGAATGGTCTTGTTCCTGAGCTGTTTCTCCTTCCTGTCTAAAATCTACAAGGGATACTCAACATAGCTCAAAGTTTAATCCAGCTCCACCTCGTCAGTTCGCAACACATGAGAAGGATCCGGTTCATACTTCCTTATAGACACATGAAACACATCATGCAATGAAGACAGTTCAGGTGGCAACAGCAAACGATAAGCCAAGGGACCGATCCTCTCCACAATCTCATGAGGTCCCACATAACGAGGAGCTAACTTACCCTTGTGTCCAAATCTCATAACACTTCTAAAAGGAGAAACTTTCAAGAACACTTCACCAATTTGAAATTCTAAAGGCCTACGCCTGCGGTTCGCATAGCTATCTTGGCGATCTTGTGCAGCTTTCATACGCTGTTGAATCAAATCTACCTGATCTCACATATGCCGCACAAATTCAGGAGAAGACAGTTGCTTCTCCCAAACTTCTTCCCAACAGATTGGAGATCTACACTTTCTACCATACAATGCTTCGAACGGTGCCATACCAATCGTTACTTGGTAGCTGTTATTGTAAGAAAATTCTACCAACGACAACGAATCTTGCCAGCCACCACTGAAGTCCATAACAACAGCTCGCAACATATCCTCCAAGGTCTGTATCGTTCTCTCATATTGGCCATCGATTTGGGGATTATAGGTTGTACTCATAACCAATCTGGTGCCTAAAGCTGCTTGCAAACTCTTCAAAATCTGGAAGTGAACCTCGGATCTCGATCTGAAACAATGGACACAGGCACCCCATGCAGTCGCACCACGAAATATATGTACAGTTTCTCCATTTTCCTCAAAGAATTAGTCATATTGTAGGGAATGAAGTGAGCTGACTTCGAAAGTCTATCAATCACTACCCAAATAGCGTCACAACATCGGCTGGAACGAGGCAAATGGGTCACAAAATCCATAACTACATGCTCCCAATTCCATTGGGGCACCTCTAAACTCTGCAATAATCCACCAGGTCTCATCCTTTCTGCCTTAACTTGCTGAAAATTCAGACAACGAGCGACAAAACCACCAACATCGCTCTTCAAACCTGCCCACCAATAGTGCGGCTTCAAGGCCTGGTACATCTTCCTTGCATCAGGATGGACATTATGTCTACTACAGTGAGCTTCCCTCAAGATCTCCTCCTTCAAATCAATCAGATTTTGCACTACCAACCTGCCACGAAACTTCAAACAACCATCAGACGTGACAGAATAATCCTCCAACTGTCCAGCTCGAGTCTTCCATTTCAACTCATGGATATATGGATCCGTTCTCTGAGCTACCCTAATACTCACAACAATCTCTGGCTCAACTTGAGAAGATGACACCACAACATAGTCATCACCCGTGTAAAAACGCCAACCAGTAGTGCTCAGATGCTCATGAACCTTTGAGATAGATAACGATGCAAGCATCGACACTTGAGCTTTTCTGCTAAGCGCATACGCAACTACATTCACTTCCCCAGGCTGATACTGAATCTCACAATCGAAATCCTTAAGCAGCTCCATTCACCTACGCTGCCTCATATTCAAATCGAACTGTGAAAAGAGATAGTGAAGACTCTTGTGGTCGGTATACACCACAAACTGCTCGCCATAGAGATAGTGGCGCCAGATCTTCAAAGCAAATAAAACGGCAGCCAACTCCAAATCATGAACTGGGTATCGAGTCTCATGGGTTTCAACTGACGGGAAGCATACGCGATGACTCGACCATTTTGCATCAAAACACAATCCAATCCACTAAGAGAAGCATCTGAACAAACCACAAAACGTCCTGAACCCGAAGGCAAAGCTAACACAGGCGCTGAAGTTAGCTTCTCTTTGAGCAACCGAAAGCTGTTCTCGCACTCCTCCGTCCAAAAAAATCTCTTGTCTTTCTGGGTCAACTGCGTCATAGGCTTAGCTATACTAGAAAACCCTTCGATAAAGCGGCGATAATAGCTAGCCAGTCCCAAAAAACTGCGAATCTCCGAAACATTCTTGGGACGTTCCCAATTCACCACAGCCTCTACCTTGCTGAGATCAACAGATAAACCTTCAACCACAATGACATGACCTAGAAACACTACTCTATCCAACCAAAACTCGCACTTAGAGAACTTGGCGTACAACTGCGAGTCTAGTAGTGTTTGGAGAACCAACCTCAAGTGCTCTTTATGTTGCATCGGAGTCTTTGAATAAATCAAAATATCATCAATGAAAACAATCACGAACTAATCTATGAACTCTCTAAAGACTCGGTTCATTAAATCCATGAAAACTGCAGGGCCATTAGTCAAACCAAAAGGCATAACCAAGAACTCGTAATTCCCATACCTCGTACTAAACGCAGTTTTCGCAACATCTTCCTCTCGAATCCGCAACTGATGATACCCTGAACATAGATCGATCTTAGAATACACTGCTGAACCCTGAAGTTGATCGAATAATTTGTCGATCCTCGGTAAAGGATACTTATTCTTCACACTAGCCTTATTCAGTTGCCGGAAGTCGATTCACATCCTCATAGAACCATCCTTCTTCTTCACAAACAAGATAGGAGCTCCCCACGGTGACATGCTCGGTCAAATAAAACATTTCTCCAACAAATCACTAACCTGTACCTTCATCTCTCTCAATTATCCTGGTGCTAAACGATACGGCGTTCGCGAGATAGGAGCTGTACCAGGTACCAACTCAATGCTGAAGTCAATCTTCCTCCTCGGAGAAAAACCAGGAATCTCCTCTGGGAAAACATCAGGGAAATCACGAGCAACGGTAATGTCACTAAGCTCCACACACGACTTTGAGGATACGTCTAAAGCATAAATCATAAACCCGACATTGTCCAACGACAGTAAACCAAACATCTCCATAGCAGAGATCAACGAAATCTTTGATTGGTAATCGTGGCCATAGAAGTTCCACTTCTCGCCAGAATGGGGCCGAAAACGCACAACGCCATGGAAACAGTCCACGGTGGCCCTAAAACTAGACAACACATCCATTCTCACTATGCGATCGAAATCCCACATCACTAACCGAATCAAGTTTGCTACCAAAACGTTTTCACCAAACCTAAGAATGTCATTCATCACAACCTCTTGGGAGAACAGGCTCGCAAAACTCAGTCTACGCTCATCATCATAGCGCACTCTATCAAACAGCCCTATAATATGCTGCAACCAGGACTCAGCATCGGAACTACTCTCATCACCATCGAACGTCTGAGGATTCATCCGCTGAAATGTAGCCATGACAATTTTCATCTCGTCCACTCGAGCTGCCAACACATATACCTCGTCATCAACCTGCCTAGCACGCCTACGAACAGGAACACTACGCTCCATATCCTCATTCTGAACCTCAGACTCTATCAGAATATGTCTGGTAGCTCTACCCCTACGTCTTGGCGGCATCTAGGCAAACACTAATACAGTAATATCACACAGCAAATATATCACATAGTCAAGCACATGCAACAAGCAACAAAGTTCCTAGACTCAATTGTGATCAAAAGAATTCGAGCTTATCCCAGTTTAAGCTCTAATACCAAAAACGTCGGGCCCGATGTACACAAAATAGATTAACCATGCAATAAACAACTGCGGAAGCATTTAAAAGTGGCTAAAATTTTCGATTTGGTCTGACTTAGAAAACATAATTTATAAATACACTTATACTCAAAATATTGATTTTACAACAACACAAAAGCTAAACACTAGCAGCTACAGATAACCATACAACAATCACAAAACAAGCATCGAGTGTCTCCCAAACAACAAAACTATCAAATCAGCAATAGAACATCACATCACAACGGGACATTCCCAGTGACGACTCTATTACATAATTATATACTATACATAACTGGGACACTCTATCCACCTCTCGGGGCACCACCAGCTGAGTCATCTCCTCGACCAGCTGAGAAACCTTGGTAACCTGTACAACACAAAGATAACCAAAAACTCGGCCCTAGAAGAACAGGTGTCAAACCCCAGTAAGGAGAGAAATATAAACAACAAATAGATAGCAACAGATATAAATGCACGTACTATGCATGAGATAACAGGATGCAAGGAAACAGGCTACAAACGAATCAAGAAGCCAAATGAGCTCAAGGACCAGCTCAACAGCTATCAACAGATCGAATGAATGTAGTGGCCACGAAGCATATGAGAGCGTGGTAGCTATCTACTCGTCTCAACACACGATACCAGAGCATAATCAAATCACTCAACCTGTTGTTTCCAAAGCTCATGAGAGCGTGGTAGCTATCCACTCGTCTCATAGCGGCTAACAGATAACGCAACAGGGAGATGAGGAGCACGGTATTGCCGCTCGTCCTCACCAACAGCTCCTGATTCATATGGGTTAGCAAAACAACAACAAACGTCTAACAGATATGAGCTCAACAGGAAGGATGCGTGTATGCAATTACAAGAGCGTGCAACAACCAGCACAGATCCAAGATAAACAACAACAGCACGACAGCATACACTGCACCACATACCATCAAACACACATAAATATCCATGCCTATCCCAAAGCTGTAAAACAAGCTCAAATCCGCACCTTCGGTTTCTGAGCTATAATTACCACAACAAGAGTCCCGAGGAACTCAAATCTGCAACCTACTTGGCCAAACAACAACAACCAGCTCAGGGACATTATGCACAGAAGCACAAACTGGGAGCCACCATCTCAACCCAGCTCTATACTACCTTTCTAGCACAACAACTAGCTCTAAACGAAGCGAAAGGTAGAATCTAGTACTTACTCGAAGCACTACCTGAACAGAAGAACCAAACCTGTAGACGAAAAATGACGCATTGTAGCTCCTTCACGTTCTTCTTCCATCTTAACCCAACCCTTAGAAAGTGGTCGTAATGGAAGCGTCTCAACAAGGGGAACTCAACGCTACCAATCTTGCTCCAGTCGGAGTCTTCTACTGCCGGCAATCGGAGAATATAAGGTTCAGTGAACACTGAACAGTAATTTTGTATCGCGACAGAGTACACTCACGGGAAAATATTCTAAGTGTCGGGAACTACTGACGTAACCGCAGTCAAATTCCTCTATATATACAACTTAAATCTCCCAAAATTTGATGAACAGTAGCCACCGACTGTTAGAGTAGATGCCCAACTAGCCAACTTGTGGCGTGTGGGTTTTATTGACTCTTTGTATAACGATCTTTATTTATGAAACTCGCATTTATTTTATGCCATTCTTTATTTTCATTATGTTATAATGTTAACAATTGTGTTGGATAAAGACCTAGAATGCACCATAGTGTATGTTAGATGTGATAGTGGATATGATCGCTATCATGAAACACATCTAATAATCACTGTGTATTCTGAACTCGTTCCTAGTCGATTGGGCCGTCAAAATGAGGATAAGGCCGCCCGAGCTTGAGACTAGCATCTGCGATGTGAAGTACCATGTTTCATTGGTAGGGAACATTGTGATGTTCTGAGCATGCAGATGGATAGTGACCTGGTGATCTATCGAACTATCCTCGTTCGGACTTTCCAAGTGGTTACCATTTGTCGAGTGGATAAGTCCGAGGTCTTGGTTGTACTGATTAGTCCTCACTACTCGAAACGTCATTGAGACTCTACATGATAGGTGCCTCACTTTGACCCGTTTACCGACTCAGTTGGGGTCATTAGGTGGCGGGATTGGGTGAGGTTCCGATGCATGTAGGGGTCGATGCTTCGTTGTCGAGGATTCACCGCTCGCTTTTATGCGTGGATATCCTATGCTATCTGAGGAGGTAATAGTGTGATAAATCTCTGGCCAAAGTACTAGATGTGTTTTAGGTAAATGGGTTTGCCTAGTAACACACGCGATGTCACTATTTGATCTCCAAGATGTATGCATAGTTATTGGATCTCTAGCGACTCTCGATGTACCAATGGTCATTGATCTGATCGGGATATATGTGTTGAAAGGACCTTACTGTATGCTAACCACGACCAAATGGTTCTTGCAGGCACTATCAATGATACCTAGGGGATCATGGGGCGATGTTTCTAGGCGCTTTACCATGATCCGATGGGTCGGTCCGAAATTGTGATTTCGGAGTCGCAATTGTTGTGGGCCCACGGCTAGGCTTTACCATGATCCGATGGGTCGGTCCGAAATTGTGATTTCGGAGTCGCAATTGTTGTGGGCCCACGGCTAGCTGTATCCCTGAACCATTGAGGGTCACAGAAGTACTGGCTTCACGATTCTTGCACGAAAACTGAGCTCAATGTATTGAGCATAGGAGGAGGAATTTAGGAAGTGCGACTTCCTAAAAGTCAACAGGGGTCAAATTGCAATTTCCCTAAAGTGGAGGGTCAAAACTGCAATTTTGGACTAGGTGGTCTGAAAAATTGTTTTCGCACCATAATACTCAGTTTTGGAAACTGCGTAGATCGGTCCGATCTGATCGGCGATCGGGATTATGATGAAGCCACGGTGATGGGAATGAACCGAATGTTCATATGTTGGATTGGGCCCGCCCCAGGTCCAATGGGCCGGTTCAAGCCCATCACACCTATACTTATACATGGTCTATGGTTGTATTGTCAAGACTACTACACAACACAAAACCCTAGCCTCCAAGCGCCGCCCACCCCTCTCCTCCACGCCTCTCTCGGCCGACCGCCCTTGCGCCGGCCGCCGTCCGCCGTGCCGCTGCCCGTCACCGGTGCTCACGTGATTGGACTTGTTCCGATCACGTCGACGAGGAGATTCCGTCCGTGGTAAATTCTTCAGCCCTTCTAGTGCAGACTAACGAAGGAGTCCTGTTTCCAGTCGTGGATCGGATTAGGAGATCTACCGCCGCCTACCTTGAAGTGCCAGTTTCCCTGTGAATCTGGTCGGAGCCAGGCGCCTAGATGCCAGCAAGGTAACGCTCTAAAACATCATATGTATGTTTTAGTGCTTCATTATTATGTATTGACCGATTCCCAGTGCAAAAAAAATTTTGAAACTTCCGCTACGCCCCCGGGAACGGGATCGGATCCGCCACTGCGCCAACACCGACAACATAGGGCTTCACAGCTGATACCAACTCATATCTGAGTACTACTCCAGATCTGGACTCTACGCTGAAACAGATTTGGACTCCTCCAAACAACGTCGTACAGAAGTCCACTCTCCCAACTGGTAAACGTCATCCTGCTAGCACCAAATCTGCTATCGCTAAACGACGTCGCTTTGCTTTAAACCAGAACACTCAGATCTCTCGCACGCAGACCAGTCAAATCTGAAAGCCATGAACCACACCGGTCTACACTAAAACCACAAATCCGGTCCGGCCCTCACAATACTAGCAACTTGCGCACCTCATATCTGGTTTCTCCCAAACGACGTCACTTCGCTATACACGCAGGAGATTCAACTAGCGTACCCAGAATGGCTTGCGACAACCAGATTTGATCACCAGCCTTGATTACCATCAATCAGCACTAAAGCCGAAGTCACCAACCAGCAATTCTCAACTCTCAGATCTGATTACTACCCCACAGAACTCTCCAATCCGTCGAGAGCTGCTTCCAATACACTTACATAGAGACCGGATTATGTTCACCAAGTATACCAGCTCAGAGATGGCCCGTCCCAGATCTGGTCTATACTAAACATGATTAATTAACTTAGATGTTCCACAAATATTTTGGGTCTCACAATAAGATCACACAGCAAATATAACACATAGTCAAGCACACGCAACAAGAAACACAGTGCCTAGACTCAAGTGTGATCAAAAGAATTCGAGCTTATCCCAGTTTAAGCTCTGATACCAAAAAAGTCAGGCCCGGTGCACAAAACAGAGATTAAACACGCAATAACAAACATGGAAGCATTAAAAGTGGCTAAAATTTTTCGCTTTTGGCCTGACTTAGAAAAAATAAATTCAAAATACGCCTATACTCAAAATATTGGTTTTACAACAACCGAAAACCTACAAAAGCAACAAGCACTAACAATTACAAGCATAGAGTATCCCAAATCAATACTGACTCAAATCTGAATACAAAACAACACGGTGCATTCCCCGATAACAACTCCAATATATATATATATATATATAATATAATTAACTGGGACACTCTATCCACCTCTCGGGCACCTCCAGCTGAGTCATCTCTACGACCAGCTGAGAAACCTGGGTCAAACCCCAGTATGGAGAGCAAATAAAATAGCTAATAGACAGCAACAGATATAAATTAATGTGCTATGCATGAGAACAGCAGAATGCAAAGGCAACAGGCTACAACAAATCAGGAAGCCAAAGGAGCTCGAAGAACCAGCTCAGTAGCTGTTCATAGATCAAATGAATGGGATGGTGTGGCCACGTAGCGTGAGAGAGCGTGGTAGCTATCCACTTGTCTCAACCCACTGAACCAGAAGCATAGATCAGATTACTCAACCTGTTGTTGCCAAAACTCATGAGAGTGTGGTAGCTATCCACTCGTCTCATAACGGCTAACAACTAGATCAGCAGGGAGATGAGGAGCACGGTTTTGCCGCTCGTCCTCAACAAAGTATCCTGGTACACACGGGTTAGCAAAACAATACACGGCTAACAAGATATGAGCTCAATAGGGAAAATGCGTGTATGCCAATGCAACAGCTTACAATAATCAGTACAGAGACTAGCAGTAATCAACAACGATACGACCGCATACACACTGCACGCATACCAGCAAGCATACACATATATCCAAGCTTATCCCAAAGCTGTAATACAAACTCAAATACGTACCTTAGCTTCTGTGCAACAATTACCACAACACGAGTCCCGAACAACTCAGATCTGAAACCTTCTTAAGCAAATACGATAATCAGCTCAGGGACAATAAGCACAGAACACTAAACTGGGAGCCATAGCTCAACCCAGCTCTATCCTACCCTTCGAGCACACCAGATAGCTCTAAACGAAGCATAAGGGAGTATCTAACACTTACTCGAAAGCACTACCTGAACGGAAGAACCAAGCGACTGAAATACGAACAGGCGACACACTGTAGCTTCTTCGTGTCCACTCTTCTAGCTTTCCAAAAAGATGTATCGAAAGAAGCGTCTTGGCAAGAGGAACTAAACTCTACCAATATTGCTCCAAGTTGCATCGTCTACCACCGTGAAATGGAGGAGATAAGGTTCGATGAACATAAGTGTTTCGCTACAGTATAGGGTATGTTTACGGGGAGAGATATTTTCTATGTGTTGGGGAAGAAATGACGATCGCACGATCAACGTCTTCTATTTATATAACTCAAATATGCTGAGATCTGGTGAACAGTAGCCACCGACAACACAGGCTCACATTTGTTACCAACTCAGATCTGAGCACCAAACCTGATTTGGACTCCTCTACGCTATCTCAGATCTGGCTACCACCAAACGACGTCGCACAGGAGTCCCACTCAGATCTGACCAACTCACTAGTATCTCTCTCACTCCCAGCTGGTCTACGTCATCTAGCTGCACTCTAGCACAACACGCACTAGATCTGGTATCTCAAAATAGTACACAGGATACCCAGCAGTAACAGATCTCAACATAAAGCAGTAGCAACAGCTCTTCGCTATAACAGATCATCCCTTTCCCACTCACATGTGTCATCCAACTAGCTCCTAAACGGATATCACTGAACGGCGTCGCATCGCAATCCAGATCTGGATGACCAGATCTCACACATTCAGATCTCACCTCAGTCAGTACCTATGAACCGTAATGGTTTACACTAATTCCTCGAACCGATCGGTCTAAACAGTACTACCAAATTTCACCCCTTCAAAGCTGGTTTCTCCCAAAAAGACGTCGCTTCAGCACCCGCTTCGAATATCCAAATTAGCGTACCCAAAATGTCTTGCGACAACTCTTAAGCACCCAACTAGATCTGACCATTCTATGAAAACCAGATCAAATCTATTTTACGAAAACTAACCCGGAGCTGTACCAGGCACTGACCAACTCGCTCTCCTTCGAATCATATGTTGGGATTGGTCCGGATCCGCACCCCGGCAGGCAGCGGAAGAACAAAAATTTTACCGGGATGCGATCAATACGAATAATCAAAACGGTTCTACATATAAACATACATAGGGTGTTTAGCAGGTCACCTGTCTGGCACTTGTGCCTGGCTCCAACCGGTGTTTCAAGAACCCGGCGCTTCTCGGTTGATTGCGGTAGATTCGTCAATCCGGTCCACGACCAGACTCGAGGCTCCTTCGTCAGACTGCACTAGAAGTCCTGACGAGATCAGCACGATCGGATCCTCCACGAGAAACTAGGCCGGAACAAAATTCCGGCGAAGTTGGGCGGCGGCGGCGGCGGCGGCGCAAGGGCGGCGGCGGC
>KV003191.1:190650-200911 GCA_001598015.1 Dorcoceras hygrometricum | reverse complement strand
TTAATTGCTCCACTAAGTATTTTGGGTCTCACACCAATAGGTGTCGGATATTGAGGAGGATTTCGTTCAGCCGGACGTTCCTTTGCGTCGTCATGCTAGACAGGCCGAGGCTAAGGTGGAGCAATTTACTCCACGAGTGAGTATTATGGAGCTAGTTCTGGCTAGGTTCCAGCGAATGAACCCCCTACCTACAATGGTGCCGAAAGTGGTCTTGCATCCAAGGGTTGGTTTGTGCACATAGTGGGTCTGTTCGACCGTGTGCAGTACGAGGATAAGATAAGACTGAGTCTGGAGACTCTCCAATTGAGAGATCGGGCACAGATTTGGTGGAGAGGTGCTGCCCAAGCGATGACTGAGATGGTAACGGCGATTATGTTGGAGAGTTTCTGTGCTGCCTTTCGTTAGGAGTACATCACCGAGTCATACTATAACACCAAGGAGCATGACTTTGAAAACTTGGTGCAAGGGGATATGAAGGTGTATGAGTATGCGAGGCAATTTTCTTCCCTTCTCACCTATGTTCACCATGTTGCTGGCCGTGAGAGGGCGAAGCGGAACATATTCTTGGAAGGTTTGAGATAGGACCTTTATTCACTGGTGTTATCAGCTTCCCCTTCTACCTTTGCGGAGGCAATGGACCGAGCGATAGACATCGAGGAAGGCCTGCATAATAGACAAGCTCGGATCCAATGGACAGCTGGACAGAATGTTTCTTTGTGCCATCTGAAGTGCCTTCTTCCCAACCTTCTTAGGCATCGTAATCTTCGAACCTTCAGCGGTTCAGGCCTAGAGAAAAGCAATTCAACAGGACTGGTTCTAGTTCTTCTGGTTCAGACAGCTCTGGTGGGGCTATGGTTTGGCCAGTGTGGTGGCAAACATCTGACTTCGCAGTGTCATGGAGTGCAGGGAGCTTGCCATACTTGTGGGCAGACTGGACACTTCTCGAGGATGTGTCCTGCAAGAGGACATCGTTCTAACCTATCGCATCAGGGTTCTGTTGGTGATGCTTCATGGGATTTTCATCTGCCTTCTTGACCTCAGCACTCGGGACCTCAGTGGGCTCAGTTGAGAGCGATGACTGGAGAGGATGTTGATGAGTTTCCGAAGGAGTAACCGCAGGTACTTGATTGTTTTTGGATTATCCTACATGATTTGTGTGTCATGAGGACATCGCACATGTGTGTTTTGCTCTGTGTTGAGCATGGGTTGATTCGATCCCCACCTTGTTTTGTGGGATTTAGTTGTCTGTTAGTACTCCTGCCGTTTTGAGTTAGATTTGTCCCGTGAGATGATAGTGCTGATTTGTATGGCTAACTTGAGGAGTAGGTGTTAGTGGTTTTCCATGTTGTTCAATAGCCTTTGACGCCTTTCCGGACTAGGTTCCTAGATTTACTTTGGAACACGAGATCGATTTTAGCTTTGAATTGGCACTGGGATCTACCCCGACTTCTGGAGTTTCGTTGCTATTGCGCACCTGCCATCTTGAGGAGCTATCGATGATAGCCAGGCCATTGTTGTTGCTGCTGGATTAGTATGGTAGAGGTGTTACTTGGAAGTGGATATGAGTCCGTTCTTCTTGACTCTGGAGTGGAGATAGCTTGTGCAGCGAGTGAGGCCTGGGAGTCAAAGTATGATGGATCAGCTTAGATGGTGAGATGATCCTTAAGGCATTCGTGGGCTGAGCAGTATTAGTTGTTAGATGGCGTGTTGACGTGATACTCGCCGAGTGAGCTTTCAGCTTTGAGGTGAGCTGGACGTTGTGAGCTGAGTACCAGCGTAGAGTTCTTGCTGATTTTGCATTTGCCAGTCCGAGTTTACGATGTAGTCGAGTAAGGTAAGGTATGTTGGAGTTAGCTTAGATCAGGCTTAACTACTGTTTCCTGTGGTGAGACTGCATGGTGTGCTGGTGTTGCCAGTGACCAGCAAGAAGTCTTGGAGTTTTTCCTGAGGTTTTAAGAACTAGAAAACAGCTGTGGAGTCTCGATTGACGATGATAGCATCTGACTACCCCACCCAGTTGGCCAACCTGAGATGACTATGCGGATCTTGAGAGATATGTTGTGAGCAGTAGCGATGATTTTTGCTGATGTTCGACATAATTTCCTTTCCTTGGTGGATTTTTATGTGTCGTTTTAGCCCCCAGTGGTGTTGGGGGTGACTTCCCTTGAGGTTCTGTAAGGAAACAAGTGTAGATTAGATTTACCACTTGGAGGAGTTAAGGAAAAAATCTATCTTCTTTACCAGATTTGTGCATACATCTATAGATGCTGCCTCCCTTTAGCAGAGCAAGTAGAGGACCAACCCAACTTTGAACCGATCAAGAATGAAAGCTGCATGAGTTTGTTCGGCCAGATCATGCGTATGAGGTGTGAATATATGGAGTTCTAAGCTGTTGATCGCGTGTTTCCTCACGATTCTCTCTTTCATGTTTGCGTAGGGCTCGTGCTTTAAGGGTAGATTAGATCTTGGATTCCTCAGTATACATGAAAATGCTGGAGTAGATTGAATCTGGGGCGTGCAGTTTCCGAATGCCGGCTGTTTGTTATCGATTCATGACAAGTTTCATGTGTCCCAGCCGAGGATAATGCGAGCCAGATCCTTCCTTCGGGCTAGAGACTGAAGGAGTGAGCTGGACCCGACCCTGAACTCCATTGCACCACCAGTAAGGATTCCTCCCTGTGTCTTGTTTCTTAATAGATGAGTTCTTTTTGTAACCTCGTAGTGTTCTTTTGTTATTCCCTCCTTGATGGTTTGTGCGATGATCTGTTCGTTTTTGTTTTGCTTCGTTTGTACGAGCTTTTATTGGTATGGCAGCATAGTAGTGATCAGCTTGAAGGTGTTACTGTTTAAGCGAGAGCTGATCTGTGGAGAGAGATTTCAACGCCGAACTGTTTCGTAGGAAGCTGTTTTGGTATTTCGTCACAAACCGTGTTAGGGAGATCAGCCTAGAAGTGACAGCTTTGTGGAGCACTATGTAGTGTAAGCTGTTAGGAGCTGCAGTGTAAGCTGAGTACAGCCTAGGGATGTTCTGGCTACCCTGGGCTGGGTGTTCGGATCGCGTGTAGTGCCTCTTAGTTTCGGTGGTAGCAGCTTTGGAGTAAGCTGTTTGTGACTTCCTATGTAGATCTGTGCTGTTGGTGGTCTTTAGCAAATGAGAGTTGATTTCAGCTTTGGATTTGGCAAGGTTGATCATGCACGTCAGCTTTGACGTTTTATTTCGAGGACGAAATATCTTAAGGTGGGGAGAAATGTGAGACCTGAATGATTAACGAATAATTAGGATAATTAATCGGGTTCTAACATCGACCAGATTGGGTGCGAGCTAAACTCCGAGATGGATTACTTGGTTGAGAGTGATTTGGTCGGTGTAGAGCTACTGCGAACTGTTGTGCTTCGAATCATTCTTTGGAGCATCTTCAAGCTGTTATGCTGTGGATGAGCATGGAGCAGGTCCTCCTGCAGTAAGCTGTTGATAGATCATAGCACAGGAGCAACCAGCTTTGGGAGTTTTGTTACTTGATATCACCTCAAGCTGAGTAGTGCAAATTGTAGAGAACGATGCTAGTGTGATCTGAGATGAATAGTAGGCGCTGGCCTGAAGGCTATGAGCTATTGTGGATATGCACGACCTGAGCTGGTCGGAGTTATGGTAGCGCAAGCTGTTCCGGTGATCATAGACTGAGCTGAATGCTTTGTGCTGTTCTGGAGATTGCGAGCTGGGTTGGCAGTAGCAAGCTGTTTTGGAGATGGCATCTTAGATGTTAGCTGGTGGCAGTGTACTGTGTGGACCAGTGCAATGGTGGTCTTCAGCTTAGGGAAAGAGCGGGTCGTAGTTAGCAGACTGGACGAGAGCTGTTGAGAGTTCCAGCTTTGGAGAGAGAGTCGTCCAGTACGCGCGAGCTGTCCAGGGCATGATTTGGATAGTTACTGTGAGTTGTGCTGCTGTGGGTTGCTGTAAGCTGGATTGGACATCCAGAGCTGGAGAGTAGGGATGCGATCTGACCGGAGTTGGTGTAAACTATCGGGTGGTACTGTGCGGTCTACCCTATGCTGAGCTAGCGTGACCTGTTCTACTGTTCCTAGCGCAAATTGTTGTGCGGACAGTTTTGAGTGAGAGCTGAGTGTGGTGCGTAAGCTGTTTGGTATGTGTGAGCTGAACCACGTATGTAAGCTGGCCAGTTATGAGCGATAAATGGTGGCAGCTTTGAGGTAAGCTGAGTGGTGAAGGCGTAATCTGTCGAGAACCAGTGCTGTTGTGTACTCATGAGCTGGTAACATTGTAGCTGTTACCTGCTAGGAGAGTGATCTGTTGGGACGCAAGCTGTTGGATGTGAGAGCTGGTCGGGGAGCACTGTAGCCGTGATCTGTCGAGCGGGAGTATAAGTACCTTCTCTTTGACCAACACTTGGTTATTATCTTGACCGCTCATTCCTTATTTTCCCCTATACGTGTTAGGATAAAATTTATAGTTTTGGTGATAACAAAAATAAGAAAAGATTTGGACCTAAACGATGAATTTCGAATAATCTTTTCACAGAGATTAGAGGTTGCTGACAACAGTGATTGGTTTGAGTTACAGTTATGAATTTGGGTTTATCAGAATCAGATCTTGTAACAGTGGAGTCATCGATTTGGTTGTTCGCGTTATCGGGTCAGAAATCTACAGTTAATGGAGCATTGAGGATGATAACATCTGCCAACAGCACTTGATTATTGTATTGGTAATAGTCTCTGCCAACAGGTATTGAAACAGTGAAGTTTCTATCATCAACAAGGGTCGTATTCATTATTAAGTACATTCGACAGACCTTGTAACAGTACTTTTCATCGTTGCTGACACCAGATTTCGCTACAGTATTGTTTTTGGAAACAGTGCGAGTAACGTTTGCTATCGACAGTTTTCGTAACAGTTAGTTCAACACGACACCGTTGGTTTTCAACAGATTCGATGACGTCAGCTACAGTAGAAATATCAGATATCATGACGTCACCATCAGATCTAACTACAATGGTCATATGACAGATACGATGACGTCAGCTATAAAAGAGAAACATATTTGATGACATCATCATTGCTGAATTTACAAGTGGCTTAATTCTGTTTACCGCGACAGATCTTTCAACAGCAAGGAAATATTCATTCATCTTCCTCAAAGAAAGATTTGTCGACAGAAGTGGTTTCAGGCGCAAGCATAAAGTTGAATCAAATTCGATCGTATACTCAATTGGAAAAGATCGATGGCCAAAACAAGAATCATTCAAATACCTGAAATTAAGGAGACGAGACTGGTACTAATTTTGGAAGAATAGTACACATTGGCAGAGGCGGTTTCAACGGGATTGCACATATATGGAAATCATATTTCTGTCTCTGACGATACGCAATTTACTATATAGTGAAGCAAGATTGACGGCATATTACTGTCAGAATTTCAAAAAGGTTTTTGTTGCCTTATCAGAAGTAATCGAACGTTGAACGAAGATTATAAATAGCAGATGTTTTGAATTGAAGAAACTCTCTCGCGATTGCTATTACTGAAACGCTGCCAAATTGAATTCTCGAGCTATTTCTTATTGAAGCATACTCAAAGCTCACAAGACTCGAAGAACATACTGTTGTTTTTCATTGATATACCTTCGAGTCATTCTCTGGTTCATCTTGTTAGATCGAGTTTCTTTGTATTAGAAACCAGAGAAATTTACAGTCTCAAATACGTGCACTTCATTGTAATATCTTATTGAGTCTGTAACAAACGTGCTCTCAAAAGCCGTTTGAAAATATTACCAAGTGTTGTAAACCAGCAGCTGCGTCTGCTTGGATTGGTGTGGAGATACTAGGAGTTCTCGTAGCTGCTGGTTGCGGGATCGGATGTTTGTATAAGGCCTATTTTCATCAAATATTCTAGTGGAACCTTCCGAGGAGGAAGAATGGGAGACGTAGGACATTGAAGTCCGAACTTCCAGAAACAAATCCTGATCTCTTTGCTATTTACTTTACGCATTTACATATTGCTTATTATTTACTGTTCACAAGTGAATCGGTTTTATTCCGCACTTTTCAAGTTAACCGAGAAACTTGCATAAAACTGAGATATCTTAAGTCTGGTAACTCGGACTTAAGTCAAGCCGTGTTGTAAAAACTTTTTAAAAGATTTCAAAAATCGAAGGACTTCATTCAAACCCCCCCCCCCCCCTTCTGAACTCCTATTTACTTATTGATCCTATTTCTGGGACCATCAATACGCTTCCGACAGATATTTTTCCCCAAACCCTAGCTACTGTTCACCCGACATAGAATTTCCAGATCGCCGGAGTTTGACCGGTCCGTTGGGAGCGAGGGTACAGCGTGACGGATCGTGAAGCTGTGTGAGTTGGGTTTCTTGATTTCTGGCTGAGTTTGTGCTTTGGTTCAGGTAACTTTGTTATGCTAGTGTTGGTTTATGTCCCTAGCGTTTACCTTTGAGCTGGGTAGTGCTCTGTTGTTTAGCCGTAGTTATTCTGGGCTGTTGAGGCCTTCTGCCGAGAGTTGTATTAGCTTTTGCAGAGCTGATTATTTAGGTATCTTGGCAGATTAGAGCTGCCTGGGGGTTGCTATTAGCTGCGGACCTTGAGCAGTTGGCCAAGCGGAGCAGGAGGTGTGTTCTGCTGGCTGTCGTGAGCTTGTGCTGAGGTAGTTTGCCAAGATCTGCGTAAGGTACGATTTGAGCTTGTGTTTTACAGGTTGGGATAAGCATGTGAGCGTAGGGGCTGTAGGCTGAACTGCCTTAGCTTGTCGTGTGTATGCTGGGTATTAGTTTCTGCTATGCCTGAGCTGAGTAGCCTAACTGTTTCTGTTGTTTTACGCCTGTTGTGTCTAAGCTTTGATGTGCAGTGTGCTGTTATGCGTGCTTGAGACTATGCTATGCAGGTTGAGTCTGTACTGCCTATGTGCTAGTTGTCGTAGTTGTTTCTGCGTGTGCTGGTTTGCCGCGCTGATCTGTTTATTTCTATGTTCTGACTATGAGTTTATTTTCCTAGTCGTGTATTGCATGAGGATGCGTGAGATATGATGTTATGCCTTGCCGTGCTGATTTGCATGTGTTTTTTGTATGTTGTTGCATGAGCTTGCTGATATTGCATACTGTCATAGCATATTGAGCCTGCTTTATTTGAGAACCTGGTGATGAGGTGATAGTACCGTGATCTCGACTCCCCGTTGTGAGACTGGTGTCGCCATTAGGCGTAGAGGATGATTTCCTTCCCTCAGAGTGCTGAAAGGCACTAGTTGGGTTGAGTCTGAATGGGATTACAGGTACTGCATGTGAGGTGACCGGGTAATGCCCTCACCCCTCATTCGTGTAGTGGCCACCGATGTTGTTTGATTTGCCGGCTGAGACGTCGTGCCTGGGATTTCTCTGATGTTGTTTGATTGGTCGGCTGAGACGTCGTGCCTAGGGGTCTTTCATTGAGTCGTGATTGCCAGCTGAGTCGCTGTGCTTGATACCGTTGATTCTTGGTACCCTTCATGCATTGCATGACACATGTTTGATGCTTTATTTGATAGCTGTCGATGATTTTCTCTCGTACTGAGGTTTGACCTCGTTTGTTTTCCCTTGGGGCTGCTTTGGCCGTGTGTTGGCCATTGCAGACCTTTTTCAAGTAGTCAGCTGGTCCGTGAAGTGTGACAGCTGGTGTAGTCCCAAGTGTGAGTTCCCAGTTACGTATATATACATATATATGCTATATCGAGTCATTTCCAAGGGATGCCCTGTGTAGTTGTTTGTATCTGACTTGATTGAGTTATATGTATCTTTGTTGTAGCAGTGGTTGTTTCTTCGGCTTTTGAGTCAAAGCCTTATTTGAGTATAAACTTGTGTTGAACGTTATATTTTCAGTCAGGCCGAAAAAGAAAAATTTTACCCGCTTTTTGAGCTTCCGTGTTTTTGCGTGTTTTAGCTGTGTTTAGAACGCTGGGCCTGACACAGGCTGTAAAACAAATATTAGAAGAGGCTTTTTGTAATGTGTTCACCTGAGTAATATTTTTGAAAATCGAATATCAGACCAGCTGATTAAGATTTTAAAACGTCTTCAAAAAATGAGAGATCTTCTTTCATAAATCGGATTAGGAGTGATCATGATACTGAATTTACAAATAAATAATTATCCTCCTATCTAGAAAAACTGGAATCCGACATGAGTTATCTGCGGCTCGATCACCTCAGCAGATTGGATTAGCTTAGTGATGTAATCATACTTAAATGAAGCTATTAGAACTATGCTTGTTGATTTCGGCATTTCTAAAAGTTTTGGGTAGAGCCCGTGAACACTGCATGCTACACTCAGAACAGATCGATGATTAATAAGAGCATAGGCAAGACATCCTATGACATCTGGAATTACAAACAACCTGACATTTTCTATTTTAAGGTTTTCGATTGTAGATGTTACATTCAAATAACAGTAAATTGCATCTATCTGCTTTTGATGTGTGTGTTGATATTGCTCTCTTTCTTGGTTACCTAGCTGTCAGTAGAGCTTATAGAGTTTTTAGCAATAGAACGCTGACAATAGAGTAGTCAATGACCATTGTCTTTGATGAATCAAGTTTTAGATCAAACTCTGCAACATCTGTAAATAATTTCAGTAATAGATTAGATTCCACTAATCTAGTTGAATATAGTGATGATGAAATACATTTTAGAAGGCTAGAGATTACGTTGCTGTCAATCCAGCGGAAAGACTCAAGCTGATCCACATGCGAAGTCCAAGCTGATCCAACGGAAGACCTTCATGAAAATCCAATAGTCGATGTAGGAGTCAATCCATCAGACGAGGATCAAGTGGCGCACAAGGCGAACCAGATCAGATCGACATAGATCCCCTTGGACCTAGTTTCAAGTGGAATAGAAATCATCCACCTAACCGGTATTCGATAGCCCTTCTGCATCGCTTAGGATGCGAGGCCAGATGATGGATGAATACTTTAATTCTGCATTCATATCACTTAAAGAGCCTAAGAAGGTAGAACAAGCCGTAGTTGACTCAAGCTGGATAGAAGCGATGCAGGAAGAACTAAGTCATTTTGAAAGAAATAAAGTTTGGAGATTAGTCCTAGACCAACAGATCAGACTATAATAGGTACTAAATGTGTCATTATGAATAAAGTAAATGAGAATGGAGCTTATTATAAACAATGCCAGGTTAGTAGCGCAAGGCGATAGACAAGAAGAAGGTATAGATTTTGATGAAACTTTTGCACCGCTAGCCAGATTAGAAGTGTTGGGGATCCGGATCCGCCCCCCGGCGTGGCAGCGGAAGAACAGAAAATATACAGTCGGGAGACGATCAATACGAAAACAACGGATCCGCCCCCCGGCGTGGCAGCGGAAGAACAGAAAATATACAGTCGGGAGACGATCAATACGAAAACAACAATACAAATATCGTCATTCATAGGGTGTTCAAAACCACTACCTTGCTGGCACTTGTGCCTGGCTCCAACCGTAGTTACAATAACGTCGGCTCTTCTCGGTAGATTGCGGTAGAAATCGCCAATCCGGTCCATGACCAGAAATGAGACTCCTTCGTCAGCCTGCACTAGAAGGACTGACGAGATCAGCACGAACGGATTCTCCTCTTCGAATTGGCCGGAAACGATTTTCCGGCGAAGACGGGCGGCGGCGGCGCACGGCGGGCGGCGGCGGCGTATGTGGAGAGGATGGGAGGCGGCTAATGCTTTTAGGGTTAGGGTTTAGATGAGTTAATTCATTTAATCAAGTCTCTTAAGTCTATATTAAATAGATTAAGTGTTGGACTTGGACCGGCCCAACGGGTCCGGGTCCAACAATGAACATTCAGTTCCTCTCCACCACCGAGACTTCATCGTAACTCCGATCACCGATCAGATCGGACCGATCGACTCAGTTTCCGAAACTGAATAATATCATCTGAAAAACCATTTTTCAGAACCCCAGTGCAAAATGACCGTTTTGCCCCTCAACGTCGGGAAATCTCGATTTGACCGGAGTTGACTTTTAGAAAGTCGCACTCCCCAAAATCCTCTTCTCGCGCTCAACACATTGAGCTGAGTATCCGTGCGGGAATCTCGAATCTAGTACTTGTGTGACCCTCAATGGTTCAGGGATACAGCTAGCCGTGGGCCCACAACCATTGTGGCTCCGGAATCACAATTCCGGACCTGCCCAACGGATCATGGTAAAGCATCTAGAAACATCGCCCCATGATCCCCTAGGTATCACTGATAGTGCCTGCAAGAACCAGT
>KV003191.1:168252-189891 GCA_001598015.1 Dorcoceras hygrometricum | reverse complement strand
CAACTCTTGCTCCATTGCCAAGTCTCAAGTGGGTCTCACCCTCTCTAAGACGTCGACTTCTTGTCATTACCTGCAAATCATTGCAGATATGAGATCCACATCCGGTATCAAGTACCCAAGAAGTTGAATTTAGAGACATATTTATTTCAATATAGAACATACCTTTTGTAGTTCGCAACTGCTCGAGGTACTCCTTGTAGTTCCTCCTCCAATGCCCAGCCTTGTGGCAGTGGTGGCAAACGTCCTCGCTCTTGTTTGGCTTAGAAGCCTTTGCCTTTGGCTTCTTGGCAGACTTTTCCTCTTTCGCAGGAGCAGAACGCTTCTTGCTCTTGCGTCTGGGCCCCTTCTTCGCAGAGGAAGAAGAACCCAGAAGGAGGACGGGTTTGTCCTTCTTTATAGTCCCCTCAAACACTACAAGCATGTTCACCACCTCTTCAAGAGTGGCTTCCAGCTTGTTCATGTTGAAGTTGACCACAAAGGGGTCAAATGCAGCGGGTAGCGAGAGGAGAAGTACATCCACCGACAGCTCATGTGGAAGCACGATATCAAGGCCCGACAGCTTTTCAACGAGCCCAATCATACGAACCCCATGCTCGCGGACCGAAGTCCCATCGCGCATGCGGCTCGTCATCAGCTCCTTGACAGCCGTGAACCTCTCATGTCGAGAGTTCTCCCCGTACAGTTCCTTGAGATGAAAAAGTATGGCAGAGGCATACTTCGTCTTCTCAAAGCGTCGTTGCATTTCATTGGACATCGATGCCATCACATAGCATCGAGCTTTAACCTCGTCGTCAATCCGGTCAACGACCAGAAACGAGACTCCTTCATCATCCTGTACTAGAAGGACTGACGAGATCAGCACGAACGGATTCTCCTCGTCGAATTGGCCGGAAACGATTTTCCGACGAAGACGGGCGGCGCACGGCGGGCGGCAGCGGCGGCGTATGTGGAGAGGAGGGGAGGCGGCTAATGCTTTTAGGGTTAGGGTTGAGATGAGTTAATTCATTTAATCAAGTCTCTTAAGTCTATATTAAATAGATTAAGTGTTGGACTTGGACCGGCCCAACGGGCCCGGGTCCAACAATGAACATTCAGTTCATCTCCACCACCGAGACTTCATCGTAACTCCGATAGCCAATCAGATCGGACCGATCGACTCAGTTTCCGAAACTGAATAATATTATCTGAAAAACCATTTTTCAGAACCCCAGTGCAAAATGACCGTTTTGCCCCTCAACGTCGGGAAATCTCGATTTGACCCGAGTTGACTTTTAGGAAGTCGCACTCCCCAAAATCCTCTTCTCGCGCTCAACACATTGAGCTGAGTATCCGCGCAGGAATCTCGAATCTAGTACTTGTGTGACCCTCAATGGTTCAGGGATACAGCTAGCCGTGGGCCCACAACCATTGTGGCTCCGGAATCATAATTCCGGACCTGCCCAACGGATCATGGTAAGTAGCAACATCGCCCCATGATCCCCTAGGTATCACTGATAGTGCCTGCAAGAACCAGTTGGTCGTGGTTAGCGTACAGTACGGTCCTTTTAATCCATATATCCTGATCAGATCAACGACCATTGGTAAATCGAGAGTCGCTATAGATCTGATAGCTATGCATACATCTTGGAGATCGAATAGTGACATCGCGAGTGTAACTAGGTAAACACATTTACCTAAAACACTTCTAGTACTATGGCCAGAGATTCATACACTATTATCCCCTCAGATAGCATAGGATATCCACGCATGTCTGCGAGCGGTGAATCCTCGACAACGATGCATCGACTCCTACATGCATCGGGGTCTCACCCAATCCCGACGCCTTATGACCCCAAGTGAGTCGGCAAACGGGTCAAAATGAGACGCCTATCATGTAGAGTCTCAATGACGTTTCGAGTCGTGAGGACTAATCAGTACAACCAAGTCCTCGGACTTATCCACTCGACAAATGGTAACCACTAGGAAAGTCCGAACGAGGGTAGTTCGATAGATCACCAGGTCACTATCTATCTGCATGCTCAGAACATCACAATGTTCCCTACCAATGAAACATGGTACTTCGCATCGCAGATACTAGTCTCGAACTCGGGCGGCCTTATCCTCATTTTGACGGCCCAATCGACTAGGAACATGTTCAGAATACACAGCGACTATTAGATATGTTTCATGATAGCCGTCATACCCACTATCACATCTAACATACGCTTTGGTGTATTCTAGGTCTTTACTCAACGCAATTGTTAATCATTACACATATAATGAAAGTAAAGAACGCCATATAAAAGAATGCGAATATCATATATAAAGACTGTTTCATACAAGAGTCTATAAACCCACAAGCCACAAGTTGGATAGTTGGGCATCTACTCTAACAAGAAGAAATTAGGGTTTTTCTTACATATGTTGCATTCAAAAAATTTTAAAGTATTTCGGTTGGATGTGAATCATGCATACTTGAACGACATCTTATCTGAGGAAGAATATGTTGCACAACCTCCTGAATTCGTAGATCATACTATAACAGATTATGTTTTTAAACTGGATAAGACTATGTACGGTATGAAACAAGCACCAAGAGCTTGGTATGATACTTTGTCCAAATTTCTAGCGACGGTCGATGATCAGGGAGGGGCGATGGGATGTGTCGGTGGAGAAAGCCACTATAATGAAAGGGGATAAGGGACGCCTATGTTTGCATAACAGAAAATTTTCAATTTTGATTCATGTGTGCATGTGTTGTGCTGAAATCAGTTTTGATGTCGTGCATATCTGCACCACTTGCAAGACATCAATGACTTCTTGTTTTTTCTTCTTCATCTTCACGCAACTAGTTATGAGATGTCACGTAAGTGTTATACACAAAATGTGCACGATAACAATAATATTGTAGCGCCTCGAAATCCATAGGGCCACATTTATGAAGCCTTTTATTTTTTTAGGGCCATGTTGATGTTTCCATGTTCATATTTCAGCATAAGGTCATGTTATTGATTTAAAAAGCTGATTTCTTCGTTTCAGATTTTGAGATACGACGCAGAAGGTTTCCAGGCAGATTTCGCCCCAAGCATAAGACGCGAGCAGATTTCAGATTTCGTTCGAAAATGCTTTTAAATGAGCAATTTGTTCTTTTCAAAAATCTTTTGGCGGATTTACAAATTTAAAATAGTGAAAGGGACTTTTTTATCAAATTTTAAAATGAAAGGCATGATGAGCCATGCCTACTCGATTGTTCCTTCAACCTGCTACAAATCCCTCTCCCTTAAATTATTGATTACATAAAACAGAGCTCATTTTACTGCAAAGGATTTACTTTCATTCTCTCAAAAATCTTCAGGAGCTCGTCGATTAGTGCTTGAGGAGATTGTCTGCAAGAAACTTGCTGTCTTCGTATTTCCAGTCTAAGGCAAGTAAAAGCTGCTTCTTTGCTACACCATTAAAGCATGTATTATTTTTTCTTCAGTTATGTGTTTGCTTGCCTGTTTATGTCTAAGATATCGCTATGTTTATGTTCATGCTTGGTTATGAAAATGAAAGATCGGGTTCACAGTATTGTTTTCTGTTTTAAAACTCTCCTGCATGTTTTCACCCAGATATTGATGTTGTTTTTTTAAAACATTGAGCAGTACAGATTCTAGTTTATTGTACGATTATGAAGTTCTTCTTTCTGGTGAATGGCTGTGTCCGGACTTGACTCCAAAGAAATCGGCGATGCTGGTTGAATCAGGACTTTGTTCTGGTTTGATAGGCAAAACTGGTATCTTTGGATGTCGTTCGTGACGCTGCAGCACTAGTTCAATAGCCAAATCTGTTTTTTTTTCTACGCTAGCAACATGATTCTATAGTCAAATCTGATTTTTCATGTCAAATCTGTTTCCCACATCTGAAGTCTGTTTCGTACCTAAATACTGATTTCTACAGTCAAATCTGTTTTCCCGCTAGCGATACCGACCTTGAAGTCAAATCTGTTTCATGCTAGCGTTACTATTCTATAGCCAAATCTGCTTCAACGCTAGCACTACCATTTCTATAGCCAAGTCTGTTTCACGCTAACGACACCGTTTCCATAGTCACATCTGTTTCAACGTTAGCAATACCATCTCGATAGTCAAATCTGTTTCCGTTACTAAGATCTGATTTGTACCCGAGTACTGTTTCTATTAGCCAAATCTGTTTTTGCCCCAGTGATAAGTTCCCAGTAGTTGAATCTGTCGCTCAGTGAAGTTTTAAAGAGAAGTGAGATTTTAAGGACGTGAATCCCGATAAATGTTGACCGGATCAAATGTTTGTTTAAAGGAAGAAATGTTTAGTTTTGAAGGATTTATGGCATAGATAACAGACGATCAACACGGAAGGGTGAGCAGCTGTCGAGAGTGTCGGTTGCCCCTTCATATTGGGCTTCATGCAATATAGTAACTGAATTCAGATGTAGCTTGATCAAGCGCCTACGGACCTAAGGAGAGCTTCTAAGCCATAAATCAACGAAAATTATAGATGAGATCTGGGTCTTTTCGCCCAATCTGATTTTACGAAAGAAGTTTATATTTAAATGTCTTCCTTTAAACCATGTTATATTATGATACGATGTGTCTGCCTGAATTAAGTGATTTTGTTACTCTCAGATTTTACTTGCTGAGCCTCTAGGCTCACTAGCTTTTATGGTGCAGTTGAGACAGATCTGGGGCAGACGGGCGGCAGGAGCTGATTCAGCTGTGGTGTTGTGTTTATCGAAGGCTGGCGTTTCCGTGTCCATAGTTACTAGTATTGTTGTTTTTTTATCTTTCTGTCAAATCTGTATTAAGATTACAATAATAGTGAGTTCATATAGAATTTCAGTAGTTGTAATATCGCACTTTGCAATTTATATCAAATCTGTTATCCAGATCTGTTTCCGCTATTTATTATTTGGCGCCAACTGTGTTTGTATTTCGATTTTTTTATTTTATAAGAAATACAGCTTACAACAATTATCATTCAGTTCTTCTTTTCCTTTTGTTCTTTTGATTCAACTCAAATCTGTTGACCCTGGACG
This sequence comes from Dorcoceras hygrometricum, assembly GCA_001598015.1. Taxonomy (NCBI): domain Eukaryota; kingdom Viridiplantae; phylum Streptophyta; class Magnoliopsida; order Lamiales; family Gesneriaceae; genus Dorcoceras; species Dorcoceras hygrometricum. Next base: position 184,862 of record KV003191.1, on the reverse strand, counting down.
TGGGCATCACAAATATATATATAATTTTTAAGAAATTAATAGCTCCCCAGCCTAAGCTGGGGGTTAGGCGGCAGGGCCATCCTCGAACAAAATGTCTGACTATTACCCATTGAACAACAGATATAATAATCCCCCCTCTCACGTATTTAAGCTAGATTTCCTTCTTTATCCGTCTCATATCATACAAGTTGGATTTCCAAATATTTTTTTAGTATTTATGCAAACATAAACAAAACTAAATATACGAGACAGATGGAGTAATGTCAAAACATTATAAGTTTCTTAATAACTTTTTCTACAAGGAGGAACTGTTCTTTTTCCACCGTTCGACATGCCATTTTCAGAAACCAAGAAAACCTAAAGACACGGAGTATGCTCAATGATATCTATTTGAATCACATCTAAAAGTATACGGCCAACCGTGGATACGGAAGCTAGTCTAGCGAGAGAAAGAACCATCACAACTCACCTCAAAGGACAGGACATTAAGGGTTAGAAGAATTAAAAAATTCAATCATTTAAGAATAAATAGATCACATACAATGTTGGATATAAGAAATCATATATGTAGGTTAAATATTACCAACCATATATCTTGACTATGTTAGGCAACAATAGTATCTTTCAAGTAGCATAAGCCAAATCTAATATCTTTCATCAATGAGCTGTGCACCAAATTCATAACTGCAAGTTGGCCTTCAAGCTGTTTTCTGCAAGTTGGCCTTCAAGCTGTTTTCTGCAAGTTGGCATTTTCCGGGTCAAGTTCAGGGAAATTACATCCTCTAACCACTAGACAACTGGACCACGGTAATATTTCACAATTGCAGGGAGTAAGCATGCCGAGTTTCTTCTTGTTCCGAGCAACTTTAATCAACAAGATTTAACCGGAAAGTAAGAAGTATCCAAGGAACAGAGGCAATGCCCCCATTAGTGCCACTGTAGCATGTCCAGAGATTCTTGATGGACCTTTTTATCCCCTGATGCCACAACATTAAAACCTGCCCAAAAATGGATGGTATGCGTGATTGTTACTAGTCAGATCTTATAGTGCATGATTTGTGCATCATGCACTATTTCATGTGCAACACAAATAAAAGATTTATACACATCTCTAGATTTATATTATAGACATGCACCTAGGTCATGCTACGACAAAATAATTGTAAAGTAAGAGATGAAAGCAATGGAATCCACATAACTACATACTCGTGGCGAATGCGTTTGAAGAAGCTTCCCAGTGAAGTTGATTGCCTTTCCAATCAGTTATAAGTCCACCAGCACCTTCAATCACAGGTATCAGGGGAAGGAAATCGTATGGCTGGAAAAAAGAAAAGCTCAAATTCATGTAGTCTGTCCATGTTACAAATTATAAACGCTACTGGCAGTTTAACTTATCGCAAGTCGATGCACAAGGCAATACAGCTTAGGAACTGTAATATTTATTATTTGCAGTAGATGGCTGAAGAGAAAAAATGCATTTTTCTATATCTACTAGCTATAAGACACTGTCGTTTTATCCTCGCAATTCATCAAATGATAATGATAATTTCATAATTAATCTTGTAGCCGACAACTTTGATCTTGTTAACTGTTTCTACAAGATCTATTTTTCCAATTTTTGAAGTGCTAATATTTGTTAAATGCCTCCAGACACTTGAAACTGTGTGAATGCAAGTTTCGAACAACTCAAAAACCTAGGTATCTAAAATTCCAAAATTGAATTTCAAAAAGAGTTAGCTTGTGATTAAGGATGTACCATCCTGTTTTTACAATATTTAAATGAGATGTGTGAATCCCAAAAGGACCTAATGGTTGAAGGCTAATTGAATATATCTATGAAATATGGTAGCATGTAGATTATAATACATACCTTGAGGCCCGACTCTATCACTAAATCTACATAACCTGTGGCTAACAAGGCATAGGCATAACAATCGCAGCCATAGAGAGGTACTTTCACCTGTAAATCATAAACACGCAAACTGAACACCGTAATGAAAAGTAGAACTTTAACCATATAAAGTAACAATATTCCAACACATAATCTGAACTCAGGATGCAGAACAGATAAAATCTACTAAAATCAAAATGTTATGACAGGAATAATAGAGACATGTGTATGAAAGGAAAACTGTAGTAAAATTCAGACCTGACACTTAACTTGTTCAACAGTGAATTGACAAAGGGTCTTCAAGGATTCAAAATCATCATCAAGAAATTTTAGAGATCCAGAAATCTGAGTGCGAGAAACTAAAACAAAAGATCGTTTAACACATTAATTCTTTGGTCGTGTTTTGAAGTTTGTGAGTGTGTGCTTTTGGACGCATCATCTTGTGAGTCCATGAGAAAAAATAATATAAAGACCATCCATGACAACTCAATCAATAAAATTATGCATGTAATGCTCTTTTGACATTTTTTAAGTCGAAAGGGCTCTAAATATGTCCAAAAACGAGCTAAATGGACAGACCAGACCTTACTCCTTACTCGAGCGAAGGCCACTTCAGCATCTCCACTGAATAAATGAGGGCTAGTTGTGTACCTGATAAGACGCAACAATAAACAAAATGAGAATCATAAATACCATTATCATATATGATTTAAATCGAGTTCTCATATCTTCATTCTGAAATACTTAGGAGAATAAAGATCAGTTGAGGAAAATGGATGGACATACAAGTAGGCCTTTGAGAGCTGTGAACAGTTGCGAGTGGATATTTCCTGCCCATTCAAAGTAGATTTCCGTCCACTTAAGCCAATCCATCTTTCTCTCAGAACAGGTTGGTCAATAATGCCGAGAATCTGATCCGGAAAAATAAATATTTCAGAACACAAAGCAACAAGCACAGGAGAAACTTTTAATCAGAATGACCATGAAAAGCCTTCCTGAACGAAGCAGAATCTCGGGATCCTCACCGGTTTACCCATATGAAGTAGAGCAATTAAAGTTCCAAACAAGGGTTTACCTGAAATAATTAATTAGAAAAATAAATTAGCTGATGGGGCAAACTTCTGCACTCTTCTAGTGAGAAAGACCACAGACATTGATACCAGTTATAAAACTTTTTGTTCCATCTATTGGATCCAAAACCCAAACATGGTCAGCAACCTTTTCTTTGCACCTCCATCCGTTCTCCTCTCCATATCTGAAAATCAAAACCATATGTCCACCCTTTGTCTAAGAAACTAAACTAGCCATCTTAAACTTAATGAAAACAGAAAAGTTTGCAGATATTGACCAGTCTTGTGAAAAGTAGGCAGTGAAATTTAAAATATTTTATAAGAACTGGTGCATAGACGTCATTCCCTTGCTACTTCAGACCCGTTAAAATTCAAGGTCCATGTCAGCAGCACTATAAATATAAGGGGAAAGAGTCTTAGATTTAGTTGAACTTAAATGTAAGGGATGATGAAATCTTGGAATGTGATTTAAAAAAGGAAGGAAATTAAGGCAGTAGTATTGGCTACTAGAGCAAGAATATTTTCATGCAACTACAAGATACCGTAAAGATTCAGTTATTAAGATTGCAGCATGTTACGTGCAATGCAATATTGCAGCAGGTGTTTGGGCTATTACAATTTAACATACTCGGATCATGATTGAAGTATTAGAAAGTGGAAATCCAATTAGCGCATTATAAGAAATTAACGTAGATGCAATGAATGGTGCAAAGAAAAAGAGCAAACTAAAAAAAACAGTTTTATTGACAGTACAAGAACTTGGAGGTAGAATTGGAATCTTCACTCCAGATGATGATTATGGAAAATATAACAAATGTCAAAAGAAAACCCAGGAACTCACATTGCATGAGAAGGAAAATTTGCCTGAATAATTTGAACCATAGACTCCTCTGCAGCTTGATCAGCAATCGTCACAGGACCTAATTACAAAGTTATCAATCACTTAGATAACACAGAAGACGGGAAGTTCAACTAATCAGAACTTAAAAGCAAAAAACACTCACTCAAATCCTCTTTATCGAGAATGTCAAAGCTTTTACGAAAATACTTGCGGATTACATCCCCTGCAGCGTCAGCGAGCTGATTTCCGACGTCAGCAAAGCGATCCAAGTCAAGGGTGTCGAATTCAACACCAGAACTCTGAACGTCATTACTATGAATCCTACAAACAGAGGAATCAACGGAAACAGCATCGAAGGACGCCATTTTACTTGAATTCATTCCACTGGAGACAAATTTTGGAGGGAAATCACGATGAGAAACCAGAAATCGCGGAAATGCGCGAAGGGAGAAGGTATTGGAGGTAGCAGAATGGTGTAGAGAGAGAAAGTTAGAGTGATTGAGCATTTGAAGAAGATGAGAGTGCATTGAGCGGTTTATATAGTGGCGTAGCGGTAGCGGTGGCGGTGGGGGTGGGGTTTGATATCACGCACAAGTACGCTGAGTGCGTGTGACGTGAGATTTCGTGTAGGGAGAGGGGATTAAGAGTTGGGGAAGAAGGTAAGCTCTATTTATTTGTCTACTGGATGTAATACCAGGGAAATAATAATTTGATTGGTATATTCCTCTTGAAATTGGCATAAGAAATTGAATATTTCAATGACAAGATTGCGTTTTGATAAATTAAGTTTAAATTTTAATAAAATACTACAGAAGTAGATTTCAAAATTGAATTTCAATGACAAGATTGCGTTTTGATAAATTAAGTTTAAATTCAAATTATAAAGTTATTAAAAGCATATTAGAAATAGCAGTCAATAATTTCTTGAACAAGTGGATTTCAAATTCATCATAATATCAAGTCATTTCAAATCATTATGTCAATATTTATTTATCCAAATACATATTAGGTAATATTTGAATTGAAGAATTTGGTCAATGAAAGAGTTTTGAATCAAATGATTTGAAATTCATCGATTCCAATTTAAATACGATACCACAAAAAATATCAAATCATTCATATTTTTCATTTTTCAATGATCTATCTCAGCCATACTTTCAACTTAGTAGTTTAAATCATAGTTCTTATGTTTCTACAATTTACGTAAGTGTGCAAACAAAGTTAGATGCAAATCATATCTGAGCCGAGCAGATCAACTAAAAAACCGTATAATATAAAAAGAGTTTAGCATAGTTGACAAGAGCAGATTAGTTCAGTGTTGACATAAGCATTTCAAATCAGCATGTGTCAGTAGTGAACAGATCGAAATAGAGCAGCATAGAACAGATCAGAACAAAGCAGCATAGAACAGTTCAGATAAGAACAGAATAGCATATCAGAACATAATGAAGCGTATCAGAATAGAACAACTCAGATGAGAAGTGAACATAATAGATGAGAATAGAGAAGAACAATACAGAGCTGAAGACCAGCGTAGAATAGAGCGATAAGATCAGTATTAGTCAGACTCAATTCAGTACAGAACAAGCTCAGATCAAATACGAAGATCAGACAGTCGGTGAACAAGAGCAGCATAGACAGCTCAGAGTAGATAAGAGCAGCTGAGAACAGTTCAGTTCAGATAAGCAGTGCAGTTCAAAACAGAATAGGTTTAGACCTGAACAGAGTAGTAAGAAGAGCATTCAGATGTTCAAGAGCAGTATAGTTCTATGTTCAGATCAGGTTGGAGCTTTACATCAGATCAGTAAATATAAGAAGAGAATAGTTTAATTGATCAGAACAAATAAGAGGAGTTCGAATCAGATCAGCACAAGCTATCAGCTCAAACGACCAAATCAGCTTGAACAAGATCAACTATTGTCAGAACAGAAGCCGTTCAAATAATTTGTTCATTACGACTATATATCAATTCAAAAGCGGTCAAAGATAATAAATGACCCCACCTAATATTGTCTGAAGAAAGGACAACGAGCACATAATATCAGAAACTTTACAGAAGCTTTTCAACGGCTAGGAGCTTGTGTCCAACGATAATATCAGATTGAAGGTTATAGATACAAGCTGAACTGAAGACGAAAGAGGAGTCGAAATATGAGACCAGAAAAGACTCTCAGTGAGTAACACTAAGAGTGCACTTAGAGAGACTCTCAAGCTGTGTGTGTGCATGGAGTGAAAGTTTGGTCCAGAACAGAATATCAAACTGTGCACCACCAGCAGATGTCGTCAAGCTAAAATGAAGATTGACGAAGAAGAAGACTGTGCGTGAGAATATAATTGAGAGATACACTGTATCGGATTACATTTCTCACGCACACACATTCACTCACAAGTATGAGAGCATGAGAGAAACATATTCGAGTGAATGTTCAACAAATCAAATTAGTGTAGTCTTGCAGAGAGACATTAAACATCTACAACGTTTGGAGTCTAGGAGTTCATGTTGGACATTGTGACAAGTCCCAGCTGATGGTTTGTACAATGGGTTGTATAAATCAAAAGTCTTCTAGAGTGAATCCTTACAGTTTGAAAGAATGAGAGATGTAGAAGGTATTGCCTTCGAACTTCCATAAACAAACCTCCAGCATACTGATTTATTGCTTTCTACATTCATGTTTTAAATAGATTTTAAGTTCAATTTTCAGGAAGTACTTCGTGTTATTTTTCGCATGGTATTTCAGACTAGACCTGATATACTCTCGATGCTTAAACATTTCAATAATAGGAGCTATTTTAGCTCCAAAATTATTTTAGAATATGGCCGGCAGTGGGTGCTGTTTCGTTTACAACTGCCTCTAAAACACACATTATCCTACTTCTTTCTGTCGCCCTGGCACGACGTGATCTGGTCCAGATTGTGCACCTTTTTCTGTGTTGTTTTGCTATAATGCAGCACGCAATCTGATATCCGGTCCCCATAATTTTTATTATGTGGTATCGAGCTTTTATCTTCTATGCCGCCATCTGATCCGGATTCTGATACTAACAAATGGCATCGAAGCACTTTTGTGATCTGATCCGATCCTAACAATTGATATCAGAGCAGGTTGTTATTGAAAGAGATTTCTATCTGTTTTTACAGATCAGAATCTTAATTTTGATTAACACAAGATCTGCTATTATCTTACTAACGATTTAAGATTACTGTGCAGTCCTAGAGCCGAGCTGGTTAAGGACAAACTAGCTCAGGATAAACCAGCTCTGATGGATTTATTGTGGATGATGTGGAAGATGAAGAAGAAGAAGAAATGCGGAGGCAGGATTCTGTGATCGTGAACTCCCGTAGATGGAGGAATATTACTGTAGTGAAAGAAGAAACCAGCTGGGAAGGAAATCAGCTGGGAAACAAGCTTACAACCCAGAAATGTTCAAGAGAAGCTAAGCACAAGAGCATATGAGAAGTGCAGCCTAGAGAAGAAGCACAGATCAGTTCAAGAGCATCTCAAGAGCAGAGCAATTGAAGGAAACCAGCTGGGAGGACACCAACTGGTAGAACAGATCAGAAGCATTGCGCCAGATCAGATAAATTAGTTTGTGCAATCTCAGAATACTAGAAGACAAACTAATTTGTCTGATCAAGACACAGAGTTCGAAGTTTAAAAGGCTGCAAGCGCAGAAAGAAAAGAGCTAAAGTCAAATAAAGCCAGCAACGCATTAAATGTCAAAGGACACAAAGTACATATTTGTCAGAAGCCTTTACAATGGCTACATCCTGGTGTCCAACGGATATAACAAGATCAGAGGCTTTATATCTAGAGTAGCAGCACAAGATGAAGGAGCATGAGCGCAGAGAATATACGAGAGGTGTGGTGCTCTTGATGAGAAGAATAAGAAAAACAGAAAACCAAGAGCAGTGCTAAGTCGAAAGCTTGCACACTTTGGTGGCAGTGATGTGCAAGCTGGTTTCATGCCCAGGAGTGAGCTGATGCAGAAACCGTGAGCTTCAAAGGTCTTATTCGACAGCACATCCCTGGGAAGATATCGAGAGACCAGCTCAGAGAGGAGATCTTCTCAGTGTGTGAGAGTACAATAATGTAGGATCGAGCGCTTGCCGCTTTACCAATAGCTATAGCTGGTGGTAACGGTGCAACTCCAATCTTTTAAACCGTATAGCAACACAAGCGCCACGGTTCGATTGCTCTACCTAGCAGGGGCAATTATTGCACTCCAACAATCCCCCTCCCAATTATTGCACTCCTTTCAATCAATGAGAATCGAACCCGTGACCTTGGCTCTGATACCAATTGTAGGATCGAGCGCTTGCCGCTTTACCAATAGCTATAGCTTTTGGCATAATGGTAAGCGCTTGATCCTAACAAATAGAGAGAAATCAAACACTGTAAAACTCTCACACATGATTCACTCACAGATTCCTATGATGAAATGATTAGATTCTGTGGGTGAATCAAAATTGCAATATATTCCTCTTCCTTGTAGTCTTTGAACAGAGACGTTAAACAAGTTCTTGTAGTCTTTCTCACTGAGATGTAAAATAAGTATTGTTAGACACACAGCTTGCGGGCTGGTGTGCATAGGTGACTAGGAGTTCTTGCAGCTTGAGGACTGTTGGATCGGGTTGCAACAGAGGCTGTTGTAATCAAATCTTCTAGTGGATCCTTCCCGTGTGGAAGAAGGGGAGACGTAGGAGATTCAGCTCCGAACTTCCATAAACAAATTGCAGTGTATTTCTTTACATCTTTCTGCATTTAACATTCACGCATTGAATATTTTATAACTATGTTTAAAACGATTAATAATCTTTTGATTTTCATATAGTAGTTCAAGTTAATTCCGCAAGATTTTACATCTTACTTGATCTACTTCTCGGTGCACAAGAAAATCAAGAACACTAAGCTATTGCAGCTCAAGATTTTTATAGACCAGATTGCAAGTGATCCGTACCAGCTCGCAGAGTTGCAGGTCCAGCTCGGGCGCAATCCGGATTCCCAGTTACGTGCTAACTTTTTTACAAATATTTTTTAAAAATTCACATAATCTGTCTGTTTATGATTTTAGAACAAGGTTTGCATGTTGGAGTCGTGTGAGAACTCATGAGACACCCCCTTTTCGATCCTAACAAATAGTATTTTAAATTGAGAACTTTGCTACAAAATTTTAAAGTTTTTTAAATGTTTTCAACTCATATTATGAAGATAGGAAAGATCAATGATTGTCAAAACAGAAGTAGTTCAAACAGATTTGCTCAAATACAACAAGAGATCAGTTAGGAAGTGGTCAAAGATACGAAATAGCATCACCTACTCTTATACGAAAAAAGGACAACAAGCACACAATGCCAAAAACTTTACAGAAGCTTTTCGACAACTAAGAGCTTGTGTCAGCATTAATATTAGATTGAAGGCTATATATACACGCTGAATTGAAGATTAAAGAGGGGTCGAAATGTGATACCATAAAAGTTTCTAAGAGAGAACACTAAGAATGACTCTCAATATGTTTGTCCGCGTAGAGTGCAAGTTCGGTCCAAAACAGAATATCAAACTGTGCACCACCAGCAGAAATCATCGAGCTGAAAATGAAGATCAACGAAGAAAATGACAATGCGTGAGAATACGTTGAGAGACTACACTATATCAGATTACATTTCTCACGCACACGCATTCAATCACAAATGTGAGAGCATGAGCGAAACAGATTACAGTGAATGTTCAACATATAAAATCAATGTCGTCTTCACAGAGAGACATTAAACATCTGCAACAGTTTGGAGTCTAGAAGTTCAGTTTGGACAGTGTGGTAAGTCCTAGATGAGTGGGTTTGTACAAAGGTTTGTATAAATCAAAGTTTTCTACAGTGAATCCTTTCAGTTTGGAAGAATGAGAGAAGTATAAGATGTTGCCTTTGAAATTCCATAAACAAACCTCCAGCGTACTGATTTACAACTTTCTGCATTCATGTTTTAAACAGATTTTAAGTTCAATTTTCAGGAAGTAATTCGGGTTATTTTCCATCTGGTATTTTAGACCAAACCTGATATACTCTATGTGCTCAAACCTTTCAATAACAGTAGCTATTGCACCTCCAAATGGATTTCTTATCACGGCCGGAAGTGCGTGCTGTTTCGTTTAAACCCTTTTAAAAAATGTACGGTCTTACTCCATGTTGTCCTCTGGCACGACGTGATCTGGTATAGATTGTCCGCCTTTGTCTGTGCTATTTCGCTAGAATGCAGCATACGATCTGATATCGAGATTCCGATCCTAACAATTGGTATTATAACACTTTTGTGTTCTGATCCGATCATAACAATTTTAGTATTTATTGAATATGTACATAATTATTTAGAATTTGAAAATTGTTAAACATATTATTTTTGTAGTATATGAGTTGATTAATATTTTCCAATGATATAAAATTATAACTGATATTTTGAATATAATTATATATTTTTTAGTTTTAAAATTAACTAATTATATTTTAATGTCCATTTTATACACATCTTTTAGATATTAATATTTTAATATATTATTTTTATATTTATAATATAAAATATTATTCTTATGTTATATTAATAATAAATATTATAATACTATTCCATTCTGAACGTCAATCGGTCCGACTGGTTGTGTAAGGACCCGATTTTAATTACCAGATATTTGGTAAAATTGATATGTAAATAATTTAAAGTGCAGAAATAATATTAAATAAATAAATGATTATTTCAATTATTGGATTTTTTGTAAAAAATATGTATTTCGGAGTCCGGATCCGGGGTGTTATAAAATACATATTATAGTCAAAATAGCACAATAGAGTTGGGATTGTATTAAAACCAGACTTTTGATTCCACCATTTTGGTCACCATTTGTTGTAAGTTGAGCTCTTCTCCTTGGCTTCATCTCGAGACAAGAATAATTAATTTTAGTGTTGATATGAGCAAGTTATGAGCATTTTAGTTTTCGGCCAGTTTCTGGCGAATATCCGATCGGTTTCCTTCGATTTTGGATGATTTTGTTAGAGTAGTTGCCTCACTAGCCAAATGTTGATAGTGAACTTCGTTGAATCTTATTATAAATGTTAAGATAAAATTTATAGTTTTGGTGATAACAAAAATAAGACAAGAATTGGACTTAACGATGATGTTCGAAGCAATCAGACTTCGTGGAATTCAGATATGTTATCGGGTTACAGTTTTGATCAGATTCGGGTTTTGAGACAGTTGGGTTATCGGGTCAATATATTCAATTTATCGGGTCAGATTCCTACTGTTGAAAGTGCTCTGGGATGAATATGATATCTGCCAACAGACTTTGTTATTCTATCAGCAATCACATCTGCCAAAAGACTTTGTTATTATATCAGCGATGATATCTGCCAACAGACTTTGTTACTCTAACAGCGATGGTATATGTCAACAGATACCGTAACAGTGTGTCTAATAGATAACAACGATGGTTGCTGTCAATAGAAATGTTCGCGTTTTGGTAATCAGACAGTGTATTCAACAAATACCATTACAGTATGTTCAACAGATACCATGACAATATGTCTAACAGATACCGGGATATTGTTTCCATCAGACATCGTCAGGCTATCAGATATTTCAAGTAGTCAGATACTTTTAACTGTGACAGATATGTATTCGAACAGCGATGGGCTATTCAATCGTATTCGAGAAAGAAAGATCTAATTAATGAAAAATGTTCAGGCGCTATAGACAAATCAATTCAAACGGGATCACGATTCAAATTGGAGAGAATCAATGGTCTCGATCATTTCGTACAATTGCTTGGAACTAAGGAGACAAGATCGGTACTATTTTGGGTAAATAGTACACAATATACAGAGGATTTTACGGTGTTTGCACAAATATGGAAAGACGACAATTTGGCTCTGACTAAGCGCAATTTGCCTTAGTGGAGCAGTATATACCGTAATCGTGATTTATTGAAGTTTTACAGAGGAAATAGATTTTATGACCTTTGAGAGCAAATGGTATAAATAGCAGAAATTTTAATTGAAGAAGCTCTCCATCACTCTCGACTCTTCGTGCAAGTCATTCATCGTCTCTATCATTCTCGAGCTTACACTATGTCGAAGTTATCTCTCAAATGCTCACAAACTCGAAGAACACAATGTTGATTTTCACAGACATTACATTCGAGTCATCTTCTGGTTCACCTGTTGAATCGCGTTTCTTTGTTTAGAAACCAGAAGATTTACAGTCTCAATAGATCTGTATTCACTTTGTTATTCTAGATTGAATCTGTAACAAACGTGCTACACAAAATCCGTTTGACAATCATATTAAGTGTTGTAAACAGCAGTTGTGTCTGCTTATTGTTTTGGTGTTGCTAGGAGTTCTTGGAGCGAGGCTCGATGACTGGGTGGTTGCAGAAGGACTGTAACGTCAAATCTTCTAGTGGAACCTTCCTGAAAAGAAAGAAGGGGAGACGTAGGATATTTATATCCTAACTTCCATAAACAAATCTCTTGTCCCTTAAACTTTTACTGTATCGCATGTATTTACTGCTTTAACTGTTCACTGATTGATTGGCTTCTTTCCGTACATATTTTGGTAGCCAAGAAATCAGCGTTTGGACCGAGATCCTTAAATCTAGTAACTCGGATTTAAGTTAAGCGGCTACTTGTAAAATTGTTTTAAAAGGTTTCGAAAATTATAAAATACCAAGGAGTTCATTCAACCCCCCTTCTGAACTCCTAGGCCTATTTTGGTGCCATATTGATCCTATCAATTGGTATCAGAGCCTGCGCTATCTCAGTTATTGAACAGTTGTTGTTTGTTCTTATCATATTTTAAAATGTCGACTTCTCACAACAAGATTCCCATGTTTTCTAAGGAGGACTACGATGATTGGAAGATTCGCATGCAGGCGCATCTGGCTGCTCAGGATAACGACATGTGGTCTGTTATCATAGAAGGGCCGATGAAAATAATGAAGCCAAACTTAGCATTTGCAATATCCGGTGATGAGCCTCAGTATCTTGAGAATAACAGACATGAGTACACAAATGAGGACAAAAAGAAAGCAAATCTGGACAATGTGGCCAGGTACATCCTCTACAAGACGCTGGATAAGAACATGTTCAGCAAGATCAAAACCTGCACCACTACTAAAGACATATGGGGAAAGCTGATCCAAATTTGCGAAGGAAATGATGAGACTAAGGAGAACAAACTGACGGTGGCTCAACAGAAGTATGAGTCAATAAAAATGAAGGATGGAGAGACTATGACGGAGTTTGACGAGAGATTCAGTGCTGTTGTTATCGAGCTGACGAGTCTAGGAAAGGAGTATAGCAACAGAGAGTTAGCATTGAAGGTGATGAGAGCGCTGCCCAGGGAATGGGACTTGAAGACAATGGCGATGCGGGAGTCGAAGGATCTGAATAAGCTGGAATTACATGATCTATTCGCCAACCTTAAAGCTTACGAGTTTGAGTTGGAAACAAGAGCCTGGACCCTCGACATCCTAGCCAACCAAAGCGCTAGCAGCTATAACATCTGAACAGTGCTCTCCAAGCACTAGCAAGACAGCTGATCAAATCAGCAACGACGTCATGTCCCTCTTCGGTAAGAAGTTTTGGAAATACTTGAGAAGATCCTACAACCCTTCTACTTCTTATAATAATGTCCATAAAACTGATAAACTTGCATCTGACATGAATTGTTTTAATTGTGGACGTCCAGGGCACTTTGCAGCTGATTGCAACAGGCCCAAGAAGGAAGACAGATACAGGAGAGATGAAAAGAAGGAGGATCGATACAAACGAGACGAGAAAACTGATGATAGATCCAAGCATAAATCGAAGGACAGGATGATGAGAACTAGATCTGACAGAAGGCCCAACATAAAGAATGACAGAAAGGTGCTGGTTGCTGAGGAAAGCACTAAAAGCTGGGCAGATACTGATTTAGACTCTTCCTCCAGCAGCATCTCCTCATCGAGTGATAGTGAACAGGAGGAGGTTCACTGCCTAATGGCTGATCAAACTTCGGAAGATGAGGTATTTGATTTCTCTAACACTGAATTTACACGAGAAGACCTTATCGGTGCACTTAATGATATGGTTAAAGAGTACAGGAAGCTTTCTCACTCATTTGAGGAAATCAAAGCTGAAAACAAAAATATGAAAAATAGTTCAATTGAATCAAGCACTGACACGCTTGAGGACATTGACAGTTTGAAGACTGAGTTGAGTAAGCTGATGATGGAAAATGAATTGTTGATAAATAAGTCTAGTGAGCTCAAAGCTGAAATTGAAAAATTAAATTTGACAATGAGCTCCTGGACAAATTCTTCTGCTTCTCTAGATAAGCTGTTTGAAATTCAAAAGCCAGTGAGTGATAGAACTGTCTTGGGTTTCAGTGTTAGTGAAAGCAGCTCTGAAGAAACAAGTACTCAGTCAAAGCTGGTGTATGACAAGTTCAACAAAATGAGCTTTGTCAAAGCTAGTGTGATACATGATCTGTCACGCTCCGAGACCGAGACTCATGACATCGGCAATATTAAACAATTATGAAAATTGTAAAATATTAAGCCATCATAGCATAGCTCAAACCAGTCTATTAATAATCGAAATATGATCGTTTTACATCTGAAAATAAAATTTGAATAACAGAATGCGGAAGCGAAAAATACATAATTAAACGGAAATCTGAATCTTCACCAGCCCCAGAATTGATCTTGCTCTTCTTCTTCTACCTGCTCTTCATTCTTATCTGGGTGGAGAAGTAAGGGGTGAGTGTTTGGGAAACACTCCGCAAGTGGGGGATACCATTCGAGCATACAAAATAAACTTATACATATACTGAATAACAGATCTCATAACAGAGCTTAGACAGAACAGAACATAGCATGATCAGAGCAAAGCATAGCATAACAGAGCATAGCATAGCATAACAGAGCATAGCATAGCATAACAGAGCATAGCCTGACAGATAGCACTGATGATTACTTCGTGTCTATGGTTTACTGATCAGTCCTTAAGTTTTACTCCTCTAAGGGGTCGAGGCCATTAGTTACACCAAGTAACCCAGAAATCCGAAATATTCCGTAAACCCATATAACGACAGAATCGTGTCTATGGTTTACTGATCAATCCCTAAGTTTTGCTCCTCTAACTGAATAACAGATCTCATAACAGAGCTTAGACAGAACAGAACATAGCATGATCAGAGCAAAGCATAGCATAACAGAGCATAGCATAGCATAACAGAGCATAGCATAGCATAACAGAGCATAGCCTGACAGATAGCACTGATGATTACTTCGTGTCTATGGTTTACTGATCAGTCCTTAAGTTTTACTCCTCTAAGGGGTCGAGGCCATTAGTTACACCAAGTAACCCAGAAATCCGAAATATTCCGTAAACCCATATAACGACAGAATCGTGTCTATGGTTTACTGATCAATCCCTAAGTTTTGCTCCTCTAAGGGGTCGAGGCCATTAGTTACACACAGTAACCCAGAAATCCGAAATATTTCGTAAACCCATATAACGACAGCAAAGATCAGTGCGAACGGAGTTTGACACGAAACAGAGGTCTGAATGGAAGGGTGCTCGAACAGTAGACGAAAACTGAACTGTTGAAAAGAATATATATAATATTACCAACGAAAATACATATTAGCAAAAGCCCACTTACACTTTAAATTCTTCGGCCGAAAACCTGGTAGCACGAAATCTGGAAAATGACTTCTGCTGAACTTCGCACAATTGCTCGCGAGAAATCTGATAGCAAAAGCTTCTGAACACGTCGCAATTTACGTAGGATCGTGGCTAAGGGATTTGGCGAAACTGCTGCAGAACTTTGGCGTGAGAGTTTATTGCTGTGAATTTCGAAGCGGTGTGGAGAATTCCCACAATCTCAATCGGGTATTTATAGGTGGTGAGGAGGGGGAGTCGAGCGTCCGCCATTAAAGGCCTTTAATTCCTCATTATGTCGACTGTTACAAAATCAATCAACGCAGGAATTGATTTGGGTGAGTAATTCTACCATTAATCCTCTAAATCGGTCGTTACAGCTCGTGAATCTGATCTGTATTCGTGTAGAAACTGCTGGAATTCACGAGCTAAAAATCTGAATTTTAGTTGGTCAAAGCTGGGTTGACCGTCCAACAGCTGGTTTGACCTCCCTGCGTCTGGTTTAACTATTCCCGTAGCTGGTTTTTCCTGCGTCTGGTTTAATTATTCCCGCAGTTGGTTTTTCCTTCAAGCTCACGACTGATCCCTAGCGTTAAGTCAAAACGTTGTCGTGTCAACTTATTCAAACGACATCGTTTTGCTATCGCTAAACTTCAAGTCCCGTCTGCTGGATTTAACTAATCCAAACGACATCGTAAGGGTTACGCCAGCGTTGCTTCCACCTGCTGGTTCTCCAGTCGCAACGCATTACTCAGAATCCCCTCGCTGCTGGTTCCAAAACGCAGCGTCTCAACTTAACGAAACGACGTCGCTCTACTTCTTCTTCGCAACTGTCCAGACTTCACTCTTCTTTGCGTCGCGTCTGATCATCTTTGTGTAACGCAACGTCTGGTTTTCGTTCCTTTGCAATCCAGTCGACTGGTATAAAATCTTGCGACTGGATTGATCTTCTGTCTTTGCGCTACTGCTGAAATCATCGTTGCGTCTGGATCTTTGCGACTGGTTCTTCAGCTTGCGACTGGATGCACTTGCAGCTGGTTGTCCAGTCGTTGGGTTTTTTTTTTTTTTTGAAGCTGAATTTTTGGGTTTTCACATCCCTCCCTCCTTAAAAGAAGTTTCG
>KV003191.1:50766-69977 GCA_001598015.1 Dorcoceras hygrometricum | reverse complement strand
ATCTGAAAAATTGTTTTTCACATCATAACATTCAGTTTTGGAAACTGAGTCGATCGGTCCGATCTGATCGGCGATCGGAGTTACGATGAAGTCGCAGCGATTGATATCGTCATTTGGACCCGGGCCCGTTGGACCGGCCCAAGTCCAACTTTAAGTCTATATAATTAGGCTTTGTGACTTGATTAATATAACACACTTCATAATCAACCCTAAACCTAGCAAGCCGCCGCCCTCTCCTCTTCTCTCTCGCCGCGCCGCCGCCGCCGCCAACTTCGCCGGAATTTGTTCCGGCCTAGTTTTTCGAGGAGAATCCGATCGTGCTGATCTCGTCAGGACTTCTAGTGCAGTCTGACGAAGGAGTCTCGGATCTGGTCGTGGACCGGATTGGCGAATCTACCGCAATCTACCGAGAAGAGCCGGGTTCTTGAA
Source organism: Dorcoceras hygrometricum (assembly GCA_001598015.1). Taxonomy (NCBI): domain Eukaryota; kingdom Viridiplantae; phylum Streptophyta; class Magnoliopsida; order Lamiales; family Gesneriaceae; genus Dorcoceras; species Dorcoceras hygrometricum. The sequence continues at coordinate 69,548 of KV003191.1, read as the reverse complement.
ACACCGGTTGGAGCCAGGCACAAGTCCAGCGAGGTAACACGACAAAACATCCTATGAATGTCGTAGAATGTAGATTTGTTTTCGTATTGATCGCCTCCCGGTTCTATAAATTTTGTTCTTCTGCTGCCTGGACCGGGGGGCGGATCCGGATCCCCAACACTGATACCACTGTTGGCATACGGTGGCGGATCCGGATCCCACTTCCGGGGGCGCAGCGGAAAAACAAAAATTTGCCCGAAAAGTGTTCAATACATTTAATAAAATCTACAAACATTCATAGGGTGTTCGTAGATAGTTACCTTGCTGGCGTCTAGGCGCCTGGCTCCGACCAGTTTCACGAGGAAACCGGCATTGCAAACTGTAGGCGGCGGTAGATCGTCAATCAGGTCCAGGACCAGAATCAAGACACCTTCGTCAGCCTGCACTAGAAGGACTGGCGAATTCAGCATGGACGGAAACTCCCTGTCAAGCTGATCGGAATAAGTCTGATCACGGCAAGAGGCGGCGGACGGCGGCGGCGCAAGGGAGAAGGCCAACGGCGTGAGGTTATGAGAGGAGGGGGCGGCCAACTTGGGAGCTAGGGTTAGGTTATGAGTTGTGTTATGTTAATGAAGCCCTTAGTCTATTATAAGTAGACTAGTAATGTACTTAGACCGGCCCAACGGGCCCGGGTCCAAATGACGATATCCATCACTACGACTCCATTACATCTCCGATCGCCGATCAGATCGGACCGATCGACTCAATTTCCAAAACTGAGTATGATGATGTGAAAAACCATTTTTCTGAATACCCATTAAAAAATTCCAGTTTAGTCCTCCAACTTTTGGAAATTGCAATTTGACCCCTGTTGACTTTTAGGAAGTCACACTCCCTAAAATCCTCTTCATATGCTCAACACATTAAGCTCAGTTTCCGTGCGGGAATCATGAATCCAGTACTTGTGTGACCCTCAATGGTTCAGGGATACAACTAGCCGTGGGCCCACAACCATTGTGGCTCCGAAATCACAATTTCGGACTTGCCCAACGGATCATGGTAAAGCGCCTAGCAACATCGCCCCATGATCCCTAGGTATCACTGATAGTGCCTGCAAGAACCAGTTTGTCGTGGTTAGCGTATAGTACGGTCCTTTCAACACATATATCCCGATCAGATCAACGACCATTGGTAAATCGAGAGTCGCTAGAGATCCGATAGCTATGCATACATCTTGGAGATCAAATAGTGACATCGTGAGTGTAACTAGGTAAACCCATTTACCTAAAACATATCCAGTACTCTGGCCAGAGATTTATACACTATTATCCCCCCAGATAGCATAGGATATTCACGCATGTAAGCGAGCGGTGAATCCTCGACAACGAAGCATCGACTCCTATATGCATCGGGATCTCACCCAATCCCGCCGCCGTATGACCCCAAGTGAGTCGGCAAATAGGTCAAAGTGAGACGCCTATCATGTAGAGTCTCAATGAAGTTTCGAGTAGTGAGGACTAATCAGTACAACCATGACCTCGGACTTTTCCACTCGACAAATGGTAACCACTTGGAAAGTCCGAACGAGGGTAGTTCGATAGATCACCAGGTCACTATCCATCTGCATGCTCAGAACATCACAATGTTTCCTACCAATGAAACATGGTACTTCACATCGCAGATGCTAGTCTCAAACTCGGGTGGCCTTATCCTCATATTGACGGCCCAATCGACTAGGAACGTGTTCAGAATACACAGTGACTATTAGATGTGTTTCATGATAGCCGTCATACTCACTATCACATCTAACATACACTATGGTGCATTCTAGGTCTTTATCCAACACAATTGTTAACATTATATAACATAATGAAAATAAAGAATGGCATAAAGAAATGAATAAATATGTCTCTTAATTCGACTTCTTGGGTACTTGATACTGGATGTGGATCTCATATCTGCAATGATTTGCAGGTGATGACAAGAAGCCGACGTCTTAGAGAGGGTGAGACCCACTTGAGGCTGGGCAATGGAGCAAGGGTTGCTGCAGTAGCTGTAGGATATGTTTATTTATTTCTGTCTTCGAATTTTAAGTTGTTATTGAGAAACGTTTTGTTTGTTCCCGAATTGATAAAGAAAATTATTTCTGTTTCTATGCTTGATAGTGATGGATATTCTTGTCTTTTTGCTAATTCGATTTGCAATATATACAAGAATGAATGTTTAATTGGAATTGGGGAACGCGAAAATGATTTATACACCTTAAAATTAAAAGCAGTTCCAACTCGCGATGTGGAAACACATACAACGATAATTAAAAGGAAAAACGATAGCTTGAACCCGGCACAACTTTTGCACGCTAGGCTAGGTCACATTTCCCTAAGTAGGATGAACAAGTTAGTTAGGAGTGACATGTTTGATTTTTCAGACATTAACTCCCTACCAACTTGTGAGTCTTGTCTCAAGGGAAAGATGACTAAACAACCCTTCAAGGGCAAGCCTGAACGTGCTCAAGGCCTATTGGATTTGATCCATACTGATGTGTGTGGCCCACTTAGCATTGGTACTAAGTACGGTACACATACTTCATCACATTTACCGATGATTACTCTAGGTATGGGTATTTTTACTTAATGAAGAACAAGTCTGAGTCCTTTGACAGGTTCAAAGAATTCAAGGCTGAAGTTGAAAATCAGTTAGGGAAAAGTATTAAAGTGCTTCGATCCGATCGAGGCGGAGAATACTTGAGTGCTGAATTTCAAGACTATCTAAAAGAGAATGTGATTCTCCCACAGTGGACCCCTCCGGCCACACCACAACTCATGGTGTAGCGGAGCGTCGTAATCGAACCTTGATGGACATGGTTCGATCTATGATGAGCTTCACTGAGCTTCCTACCTCGTTTTGGGGTTATGCACTCGAAACGGCGGTAGTGTTGTTGAACAATGTCCACACCAAGGCGATGGATAAGACTCCATATGAGATATGGATGGGCAAACCGCCCAAATACTCATACATGAGGATTTGGGGATGTCTTGCTTACGTGAAGCAGATAGTGGGAGATAAGCTGGATACTAGATCCATCTTATGCTAATTCATTGGGTATCCAAAGAATTCTATTGGATACTACTTCTACTATCCCAATGAAACAAAAGTGTTTGTTTCTAGAAATGCAACCTTTATGGAAAGGGAGTTCTAATTGATAGAAAAGGCAAGATAGTAGAACTCGAAGAGGTTCGAGTACCATCTGAAGTACCAAATGAACCTCCTGTACCTCAAGAGCCGATACCAGAAATGGTCGCACCTAGGAGATCCGAAAGGACTCCTAGGGCTCCTAAAAGATATGGTTTCCTCTTTGAAGATGATCAAAATGATCAGGTTATTGGATGTGATCCAAGAACTTTCAAGGAGGCAATTTCCGATGTTGATTCTAATTTGTGGCTTGAAGCAATGCAATCTGAGTTTGACTCGATGCATTCAAACCAAGTCTGGACTCTTGTTGATCCTCCCGAGGGAATAGTTCCCACTGGGTGTAAATGGATATACAAGAGAAAACTTGGGCCTGATAGTAAGGTACTGACCTACAAGGCACGAATGGTCGCGAAAGGTTACACTCAAAGGCAAGGTGTTGACTATGATGAAACCTTTTCACCAGTCGCGATGTTCAAGTCAATTAGAATCCTACTTGCCATAGCCGCATGGTACGACTATGAGATATGGCAAATGGATGTGAAAACTGCGTTCCTTAATGGAAACATTAAAGAAGAGATCTATATGACGCAGCCTGAGGTTTCACATCTGTAGGAAGTGAGCATAAAGTATGCAAACTTCAGAGATCGATCTACGGCCTCAAACAAGCATCGAGGAGTTGGAACCTGAGATTCGATGAAACAATTAAGGAATTTGGTTTCATCAAGAATCCCGAGGAGCCATGTGTATATAAGAAGGTAGTTAAAAGCGCTGTGACATTCCTTGTACTTTATGTTGATGACATTATACTCATTGGGAATGATGTAGGAATGTTGCAATCAACTAAAGTGTGGTTGTCTAGTAGATTCTCGATGAAGGACATGGGTGAAGCATCCTATATTCTTGGAATACAGATCTATCGGGATAGATCGAAAAGGATATCACTCACCCAAGCTGCCTACATCGATACCATACTTAAGCGGTTCTCTATGGAAGAGTCCAAGAGAGGACACTTACCTATGTGCCACGGAGTCACTCTATCTAAGTCTATGTGTCCAAAGACTGATGAGGAGATAGAGAGCATGACACGTGTGCCATATGCCTCAGCAATAGGTAGTATTATGTATGGCATGATCTCAACTAGACCGGATGTCGCATATGCTCTGAGTGTCACGAGCCGCTACCAGGCCAACCCCGGCCAAATGCATTGGAAGGCTGTGAAAGATATTCTTAAGTACCGTAACACGTCCGGAACGCAGTCTTGGACACGTCCTCCTCTCTGACCCGTAATTGATTGTAACCAGATCTCAAATCAATCTTAAAGAAAACCGAAGCTCCCTGCAACTGATCAAACAAATCCTCGATCCTCAGGAGTGGGTATTTGTTCTTCACTGTAACTCGATTCAACTCCCGGTAGTCAATGCACAACCTCATAGTGCCATCTTTATTCTTCACAAACAGTAGTGGTGCTCCCCATGGAGAAAAGTTGGGGCGAATGAATCCCTTGTCGAGCAACTCACGAATTTGTTCCTTCAGCTCCTTCATCTCTGTAGGAGCCAATCGGTACGGTGCCTTAGAGATGGGCACTGTACCAACATCTGCAAAGTCCCTGACTACCTCCACCTCAGACAGTGAAAAGCCTGCTGAATCTCCTGAAGTGGTAACACTGGCTAAGAACGCCTGACATCCAAGCTCAACTAGCTTCCTGGCCTGTAGAAAAGATATAAACTTGGGTTTCCGCGGTCTCCTTGCCACTTCAAATAGGAAGGTCTCCTGTCCTGGCGGCCTGATCAACACAGACCTCTGATGGAAATCAATCACCGCTTCATACTCCGTCAACCAGTCCATCCCTAGAATGAGGTCGATGTTAGAGTAGATGCCCAACTAGCCAACTTGTGACGTGTGGGTTTTTATAGACTCTTGTATATGACAATCTTTATATATGTTATTCGCATTTCTTTCTGGCATTCTTTATTTTCATTATGTTATATGATGTTAACAATTGTGTTGGATAAAGACCTAGAATGCACCATAGTGTATGTTAGATGTGATAGTGGATATGATGGCTATCATGAAACACATCTAATAGTCGCTGTGTATTATGAACCCGTTCCTAGTCGATTGGGTCGTCAAAATGAGGATAAGGCCGCCCGAGCTTGAGACTAGCATCTGCAATGTGAAGTACCATGTTTCAGTTGTAGGGAACATTGTGATGTTCTGAGCATGCAGATGGATAGTGACCTGGTGATCTATCGAACTATCCTCGTTCGGACTTTCCAAGTGGTTACCATTTGTCGAGTGGATAAGTCCGAGGTCTTGGTTGTACTGATTAGTCCTCACTACTCGAAACGTCATTGACACTCTACATGATAGGCGCCTCACTTTGACCCGTTTACCGACTCACTTGGGGTCTTTAGGTGGCGGGATTGGGTGAGCTCCCGATGCATGTAGGAGTCGATGCTTCGTTGTCGAGGATTCACCGCTCGCTTTTATGCGTGGATATCCTATGCTATCTGAGGAGATAATAGTGTGATAAATCTCTGGCCAGAGTACTTGATGTGTTTTAGGTAAATGGGTTTGCCTAGTAACACTCGCGATGTCACTATTTGATCTCCAAGATGTGTGCATAGTTATTGGATCTCTAGCGACTCTCGATTTACAATGGTCGTTGATCTGATCGGGATATATGTGTTGAAAGGACCGTACTGTATGTTAACCACGACCAACTGGTTCTTGCAGGCACTATCAGTGATACCTAGGGGATCATGGGGCGATGTTGCTAGGTGCTTTACCATGATCCGATGGGCAAGTCCGAAATTGTGATTTCGGAGTCGCAATGGTTGTGGGCCCACGGCTAGCTGTATCCCTGAACCATTGAGGGTCACACAAGTACTGGATTCACGATTCCCGCATGGAAACTGAGCTCAATGTGTTGAGCATAGGAGGAGGAATTTAGGGAGTGCGACTTCCTAAAAGTCAACAGGGGTCAAATTGCGATTTCCAAAAGTTGTAGGGCTAAACTGCAATTTTGGACTAGGTGGTCTGAAAAATTGTTTTTCCATCATAATATTCAGTTTTGGAAACTGTGTAGATCGGTCCGATCAGATCGTCGTTCGGAGTTATGATGAAGCCACGATGATAGGAATGAACCGAATGTTCATACGTTGGACTAGGCCCGCCCCAGGTCCAATGCGCCGGTTCAAGCCCATCACACTTATACTTATTCTTGAGCCTAGGTTTGTATGATATAACTCAACTCACACAAACCCTAGCCTCCAAGTTGGCCACCGCCCCTCCCTCTCCACAACACCTCACGGCCGCCGCACCGCGCCGCCCGCCGCCGCTAGCCGTGATCGGACTTGTTCCGATCACCTTGTTGAGGAGATTCCGTTCGTGTCAAATTCGTTAGCTCTTCTAGTGCAGACTTACGAAGGAGTCCTGATTCCAGTCATGGACCGGATTAAGGAGATCTACCGCCACCTACCTTGAAGTGCCAGATTCCCTGTGAATCTGGTCGGAGCCAGGCGCCTAGACGCCAGCAAGGTGACATGTCAAACATCCTATGTATGTTTAATTGTTGTTAATATTATGTATTGAACGATTCCCGATGCAAAATTTTAAAACTTCCGCTGTGCCCCGGGAAACGGGATCCGTATCCGCCGATGCGCCAACAAAAGATAGTCAAGATCTAAGGGCCGTCCTGTCATTAGATCTCAAAACTTCTCAGAAGAAACTCAGTACTCAAGTTGCTGCTGCGCTCGATAATGTTGATGTTCGGAAGGAGGTAAAGGAGCTCAACGCTAAAGTAACATACTTGGATGGGCGAGTTGCTGCTATTCGCAATGATTTGTTAAACTTCCATGCGAAAGCAGAGGAGAACCATTTGAACCTTTCTACCCAGCTCGACTTCCTCGTTGATTATATCAATAGAGGTGGTGATGCCAAAAAGGGGGAAAGTGGTAGCAGCCAGCCTCGTCCGCCTCCTGATGATCAAAGCCAACCCAATGGCGGTAGTGGTGACAGTGGAAGTCAGCGAAGAAGTGGATCCTCAAAGGGAAGAAGATCGAGTGGTGAGTCACCTGTTCGTGGCATAAGATATGGACCATATACACCAGGTGCACCACCCAAGAGGAGCGCTAAATATTGGATGACTGGAGAAAAATATTTTTAAATAATTCTTTAACTCTTCGTGTACAAATCTTATGAACAAGTTTCAATTAATGGAATTTACTACTTCAGCAGACCTTGCGCAATTTACTTTTGCCCATTCATATAAGTCTTAAGGCTGTTAAGTTTTGTCATCACCAAAAAAGGGGAAATTGTTAAGATAAAATATATAGTTTTGATGATAACAAAAATAAGACAAGAATTGGACAATGATGTTCGAAGCAATCAGACTTCGTGGAATTCAGATATGTTATCGGGTTACAGTTTTGATCAGATTCGGGTTTTGAGACAGTTGGGTTATCGGGTCAGTATATTCAGTTTATCGGGTCAGATTCCTACTGTTGAAAGTGCTCTGGGATGAATATGATATCTGCCAACAGACTTTGTTATTCTATCAGCAATGACATTTGCCAACAGACTTTGTTATTCTATCAGCAATGACATCTGCCAATAGACTTTGTTATTCTATCAGCAATGACATCTGCCAACAGACTTTGTTATTCTATCAGCGATGATATCTGCCTACAGACTTTGTTACTCTAACAACGATGGTATATGTCAACAGATACCGTAACAGTGTGTCTAATAGATAACATCGATGGTTGCTGTCAACAGAAATGTTCGCGTTTTGGTAATAAGACAGTGTATTCAACAGATACCATTACAGTATGTTCAACAGATACCATGACAATATGTCTAACAGATACCGTGATATTGTTTCCATCAGACATCGTCAGGCTATCAGATATTGCAAGTAGTCAGATACTTTTAATTGTGACAACTATGTATTCCAACAGCGATGGGCTATTCAATCATCTTCGAGAAAGAAAGATATAATTAATGTAAAATGTTCTGGCGCTATCGACTAATCAATTCAAACAGGATCATGATTCAAATTGGAGAGAATCAATGGTCTCGATCATTTCGTACAATTGCCTGGAATTAAGGAGAGAAGATCGGTACTATTTTGGGTAAATAGTACACAGTATACAGAGGACGTGATGTTTGCACAAATATGGAAAGTCGACAATTTGGCTCTGACTAAGCGCAATATTTCCTTAGTGGAGAAGTATATACCATAATCGTGATTTTTTGAAGTTTTACAGGAGGAAAATAGCTTTTATGACCGTTGAGAGCAAAGGGTATAAATAGCAGAAATTTTAATTGAAGAAGCTCTCCATCACTCTCGACTCTTCGTCCAAGTCATTCATCGTCTCTATCATTCTCGAGCTTACACTCTGTCGAAGTTGTCTCTCAAAAGCTCACAAACTCGAAGAACACAAGTGTTTATTTTCACAGACATTACCTTCGAGTCATCTTCTGGTTCACCTGTTGAATCACGTTTCTTTGTTTAGAAACCAGAAGATTTACAGTCTCAATAGATCTGTATTCACTTTTTTATTCTAGATTGAGTCTGTAACAAACGTGCTACACAAAAGCCGTTTGACAATCATATTAAGTGTTGTAAACAGCAGCTGTGTCTGCTTATTGTTTGGTGTTGCTAGGAGTTCACCTGGAGCGAGGCTCGGTGACTGGGTGGTTGCAGAAGGACTGTAAACATCAAATCTTCTAGTGGAACCTTCCTGAAAAGGAAGAAGGGGAGACGTAGGATATTTATATCCAAAATTCCATAAACAAATCTCTTGTCCCTTAAGCTTTTACTTGATCGCATGTATTTACTGCTTTAACTGTTCACTGATTGATATGCTTCTTTCTGCACATATTTTGTTAGCCAAGAAATCAGCGTTTGGACTGAGATACTTAAATATGGTAACTGGATTTAAGTTAAGCGGCTGCTTGTAAAATTGTTTTAAAAGGTTTTGAAAATTATAAAATACCAATGAGTTCATTCAACCCCCCCCTTCTGAACTTCTAGGCCTGTTTTCGTGCCATATTGATCATATCAATAAATAATCTTTATCATTTATGTTGGATATGTGTTTACATATCAGAATCTGAATTTTGATTAACACAAAATCTGCTATTATTCTACTTACGATTTACGTGCGATGTGCAGTGCACTTGATTGAGAAGACATGGAGATATAAAAACTGAAACAGTAAGGGGACGTCCAAGCTGGAACAGTTGAAGGCGTCTATGCTGGAACAGTGAGGGGACGCCCGAGCTGGTACAACAGAATATTTTTCAGGTCACAGAGAACACCAAGCTGGTGCACCAGCTTGATACAAGAGCAGTTAATTGATCAAGCGCACTGAGATCCAGTGAAGATCAGAACTGTTCAAGCGCATATCAAGTAAAATGTACAATTGCAGTGTTCAAGTGCCAATGAATATACAAGCACAGTGATCAAGTGCAGGTCAGACCACTAAGCGCAACTATAATCAGTTCATCATAGGGATATCAGTCTGGAGATAGACTGAATCGGAACTGATTATTATATCCCAAAGAAGAAGGATATAATCACTGGTGCTGGATTGCAGTCCTACGAGGATAAGGTTTAAAGTACCCTCGAAGAATTGGCTCAATCAACCAGTGAAAGAAAGGTGTGCTTGCTGATGGGGATGAGGTGTTTGAATGGAACAAGAGAACAAACAAGTAGCACAGTGACTCTTGTCGAGAAGAATAGAGAGCCAAGTTGGTTAAGGACAAACCAGCTAAGAGAAGAGAAAACCGGATCAAAGATCTGGTCAAGCTAGATTCTTATGAGAGAGTTGGACACAGGAGTCTGTGATCGTGAACAATGTCGATGCCTATGATGACGTGAAGGCGGAAGATCACATTCTATCCGATACCAAGGAATCGTGGAGGAAGATTCATGTGGTGAAAGAAGTAACCAGTTGGGAAGGAAACCAGCTGGGAAACAATCTCAGAGCCCAGCAAATGTTCAAGAGCCAAAAAGAACAACACAAGAGCAGCTGGTGAACGAGCAGATGAGAAGAGAAGAAGTGAGCTTTGACCAGCTTAGTGTAATGAACAAGCTAGCTCGAAGAAAAACAGAGACAAGCTGGTTAAGGTCAAACCAGCTCAGATAGCACATCTGCAGATGCTATCAAATCTACGAGCAAAGTGATTTGAATACAAGACTATATGATGATTGCTTTTCAGTATTGAAATCGATTTGTTGTGTTGTCTTCTCAAGTATAGTGCTCACGTGCTTAAAGTGAGGAAAAGCCTGAAACGCATTAAAAGAAAAATGACGCAAAATACAACAGTGTCAGAAGACTTTTAGACGGTTACAACTTTGTGTCCAACAGGTAAATCTGTGTAAGGGGATATATATAACAATGGCAGAGCACAAGTAGAGGAATCAGAGGAGGCACAAAGTTGTGAAAGTGTTGTGCAAATCTAGAACGTAAAAACAGAAGAACGCACAACACAATGCTAGTCTCAAGTTTGCACACTCTGTCGCAGTTAGTGTGTAAACTGGTTCAGTGCCCAATTGTGAGTTGGTGCACTGACCAAAAGCTTCAAAGTACAATCAAGTCGACAGCACAAGCTCTGGGAAGACAATGACAAACCAGCTTAGAGATCTTCCCAGTGTGTGAGATTTAGTATTCGAGAGTTTGAGCGTACACTATAAATCTCACACACGATTCATTCATACATTTGAGAGTTGAGCAAAACAGAAATTGAGTGAATAAAAAAAAAACTCTTCTTTAGTCTTTAGACAGAGATGTTAAACAAGTATATGTAGCCTTTCTCACTGAGGCGTAAAAGAAGTGATTTTTAGACACACAGCTTGCGGGCTGGTGTGCATAGGTGCTAGGAATTCTTGCAGCCGAGGGCTGTCGGATCGGTTTGTAGGGGGAGCCGCATTAATCAAAGTCTTCTACTGTATCCTTCCCATTGAGGAAGAATGGGAGATGTAGGAGATTCAGCTCCGAACTTCCATAAATAAATTGCAGCGTATTTCTTTACTGCTTTCTGTATTTAACATACATGCACTGCATATTTTGAAACTGAATATGTTTAAAACCCTTAACAAGCTTTCGATTTTCAGAGTTCAGTTTGAGTTGTTTCCGCATGATTTATCTCATAACTCAATCTGTATCTCGATGCACAAACATTTCAAGAAAACTAAGCTATTGCAGCTCAAGTTTAAAATTAACCAGATTGCATGTGTTCAGACCAGCTCGCAGAGCTGCTAATAGAGTTCGTGTACGATCCGGTTCCAGTGTTGTGTGCTGGTTATTTTCAAAACCTTTTAAAATACACGCAACTTGAGGGTTTGATGTCTAAAGCTGTGTGAGAGCTTACGTGAGTTGTGCCATAACTCATGAGACACCCCCAAAATTGATCCTAACAATTTGTATAATTTACATTTTTATGGCATTTGTTATCTTTATTATACTATAGTATAATAAAGATCTTGAATGTACTATAGTATATGTTTGATGTGATAGTGGATTTAATGACTATGATGAAACACATCTAATAGTTGTTGTTTGTTCCGAACGAGTTCCTAGTCGATTTGTGACGCCCATACCCATGGGAATCAACGGAGTAGAGTTAATTGAATAACAAGAGGAATAGAAGGGCTGAATGCGAAATGTTGTAAGCTGTATTTCCTTACAAAACCGTTATACAAACAATTGGCTCCAAAATTAAATAGCAATAACAGATTTGAGTAAACAGACTTTTGGATCAACTTAGAAAACGAGATATTACAGCTACTGGAACTCTATATAAATTCTCTATTGTTGTAATGGATCTTAATACAGTTTTGACAAAAGATCAAGAACAACAACAGCACGTAAACGTCGGCCTTCGATAAACACACACATGCCCCAGCAGGTTCAGCTCCCGCCTCCCCTCTGCCCCAGATCTGACTCACCTGCACCATAAAAGCTAATGAGCATAGGGGGCTCAGCAAGTAAAACCGAGAATAACAAAGGTCACTTAGTGCAGGCAGACACTTACATAATTTGAAATAATCATAGTTTAAAAGAAGTCAGTTTAAACATAAAATATTTTCGTAAAATCAGATTTGGGAAAGCAGACCAGATCTCATCTACCTGCACCATAAAAGCTAATGAGCATAGGGGGCTCAGCAAGTAAAACCGAGAATAACAAAGGTCACTTAGTGCAGGCAGACACTTACATAATTTGAAATAATCATAGTTTAAAAGAAGTCAGTTTAAACATAAAATATTTTCGTAAAATCAGATTTGGGAAAGCAGACCAGATCTCATCTATATTTTTCTTATGACTTATGGCTTAGAAGCTCTCCTTAGGTTCAATGGCGCTTGATCAAGCTACATTGAATTCAGTAACAATATGGCGAAACATCGCCCATAACAATATGAAGGGGCAACTGATTCCTTCGACAGCTAGCTCACCCTTCCATCTTTGACCGTCTGTTATCTATGCCATAAATCCTTTAAAACTGAACATTACTTCCTTTAAACAAATTATTTGATCGAAAATCGGATCACCAAACATCGGGGTTCGCTTCTTTTAAAACTCCTTTCTCTTAAAATGATACGTTGCACTGAGCATACAGCTTTGGCTAAAGAATACATATCTCAGACGTGGAAAACAGATTTGGCTATATGAATAGTACCGCTAGCGTGAAACAGATTTGGCTATATGCATAGTACCGCTAGCGTGAAACAGATTTGGCTATATGAATAGTACCACTAGCGTGAAACATATTTGGCTATATGAATAGTACTGCAGCATCACAAACGACATCCAAATATACCAGCTCCGCTTATCTAACCAGTACAAAATCCCGATTCGACTAGCATCGCCGATTAACTTGGAGTCAAGTCCAGACGTCACCATACACCAGAACAAAGGAGTTCATAATTATACATTAAACTTGAGTCTGTACTACTCAATGTTTTTAAAACAACAATAATCGCACTAAACATGCTGGAGAGTTTTTAAAAACAGAACTCAACTCTGTGACCCCGAAACATTCATTTTAATTATATATATATATATATATATATATATATGTATATATATAATATATACTTTCATGGTGTAGCAAGGAAATCAACTCTACTTGCCTTATACTGAAAATCACGAAGAACAGCTGGTCTCGACAGGAGATCTCCTCAAGCACTCGCAACGAGCTCCTTAGAATTTGAGAGAACTAAAGGTTTTCTTGGCAAGAAAAATGAGTTTCTAACTTCACGAAATAAATCATATCTGGGAGTATGATTTGTAGTTGGTGAAAGGTACAAAATTAGGCATGGCACACCATACCCTCTCCTTGTAAAATGATAAAGACTCCCTCTCACTATTTTAATTTGCAAACTTGACGTAGGATTTTGAAAAGAACTTATCTCTCATTTAAAGCATTTTATTTTCGAATGAAATCTGGATCAACTCGAGTTGAGCCTGGGGCGAAATCTGATCGGAAACCTTCTGAATCGTGCTCGAAGCTGAAAGGAAGAAATCAGCTTAAATAAATAAAACTAACTGGAGTTGAAATTGGGATGCTAAAACAGCCTTTAAAATAAAAAGGTTAATAATTGTGGTCCTATGGATTTTGGGGCGCTACAACTCTACCCTCCTTACAGAAATTTCGTCCTTGAAATTTACTTACCAAACAGCTCTAGGTGAAGACTATGCATATCAGATTCGGTCTCCCACGTAGCTTCTCGCTCTGATTGGTTAGACCACTGCACTTTAATCATTGGAATGGTACGATTCCTCACCTTCCTATTCTCTCTAAGAAGAATCCTCTCGGGTCTTTCTTCATAACTCAGATCTGGTGCCAGATGGATTGGTTCATAACTCAGCACATGTGACGGGTTGGGAACATATTTTATTAAAGCTAATACATGGAACACGCTGTGCACTGAAGATAGATGTGGGGGAAGTGCTAATCGATAAGCCATCGTTCCTAGTTTGTCCAAAATTTCATAAGGACCAATATATCTTGAACTCAGCTTTCCTTTCTTCTCAAAACGCATCACTCCTTTCATCGGGGCTACTTTCGAGAACACATGGTCACCAGCTTCAAAACTCAGCTCTCGACGTCTATTATCAGCATAACTCTTCTGTCTACCTTGAGCTGCTCTCATCCGCTCCCTTATTTTCCTAATAGCTTCAGCTGTTTGATCTACAACATCTGGTCCTAAACCACCTCATTCACCTACATCATTCCAATGAAGAGGTGTTGTGCATCTTCGATCATAGAGAGCTTCATATGGAGCCATCTGGATTGAAGCTTGGAAGCTGTTATTATACGTAAATTCGACCAATGGCAGCTTCAAATCCCAAATCTCTGAAAAATCTATGATACAAGCCCTGAGTAGATCTTCTAGAGTCTGAATCACTCTTTCTGATTGACCATATGTCTTTGTTGGCGCAGCGGCGGATCCGGATCCCGCTCCCGGGGTGCAGCGGAAGAATTAAAAGTTTAGGAGCCCGGGAACGGTCAATACACCTCTATAATAATTCAAACATTCATAGGATGTTTAGAAATTACCTGTCTGGCGACTAGGCGCCTGGCTCCTACTATTTCTCAAATGGAAATAGCACTTCTTTGGTTGCTCCTAATCAGGTCCACGACCGGTTTCCAATTCCTTCGTTGGAATGCACTAGAATCCCAACAAATATTTTGCGAGCAGAACCTCCTCGCCAGGACGATTGCAGCGAAGTGCAACTGTGGCGGCGGCGGCGGGAGGAGGAAGAGGAGGAGAGGGGGAGAATTTGCTGAATAGCTTTTGTTGTGTTTTTTTCTTTCTCCCTTCATGCCATATTTATAGATTGAGGGAAAGAGTTTGATGTAAACAAAATTGTGAACATTTGTTTGAAGTAGAACTGTGAACATTCGGTTCAACTCGAACTGTGAACATTCGGTTCAACACAAAATGTGAACATTCGGTTCAACTCGAGCTGTGAACATTCGGTTCAACTCGAACTGTGAACATTCGTTTCGACTCCCTCGATTGTGGTCTCATCATAATCCCGATCGATGATCAGATATCACCGATGTGCTCAGTTTACAAAACTGATCATTATGATGCAAAATTACTCAACACTTTGAGTACCATATCCTTGTTTGCACGGGAATTGGTAAACTAGTACACTGTGTGACTCTCAATGGTTCAGGGATACAGCTAGCCGTGGGCTCACAACTCATTGTGAATCAGAAAACACATTTTCTGATCTACCCATCGGACCATGGTAAAGCGCCTAACAACATCAACCCATGATCCCATATGTATCACTGATAGTGCCTGCAAAACCAGTCGGTCATGGTTAGCGTATAGTACGGTCCTTTCAACTCATATATCCCGTTCGAATCAACGACCATTGGTAAATCAAGAGTCGTTAGATACTCGATAGCCATGCATACATCTTGGAGATCAGAATAGCGACATCACGAGTGCTACCAGGTAAACTCATTTACACTGAAGCACAAGAGTACTCTGGCCAGATATTTGTCACACTATTATCTTCTCAGATAGCATAGGATATCCTCGCACTAGGGAGAGCGGTGAATCCTTGACAACAAAGAATCGACTCCAGATGCTTCGTGACCTCACCCAATCTCGACACCTCTGAACCTCACGGAGTCGGTAAACGAGTCAAAGTGAGGCGACTAATCATGTAGAGTCTCAATGTTGTTTCGAGTAGTAAGGACTAATCCATACAACCAATACCTCGGACTCTCCACTCGACAATTGGTAACCACTTGGAGAATTCGAACGAGGGTAGCTCGATAGTTCGCCAAGCAAACCATCCATATCCATGCTCAGAACATCACAATGTTCCCTACCAATGAAATGTGGTACTTCACATCGCAGATGCTAGTCTCAAACTCGGGCGGCCTTATTCTCATTTTGATGGTCCAATCGACTAGGAACAAGTTAGAATACACTGTGACTATTAGATGTGTTTCATGATGGCCATCATATCCACTATCACATCTAACATTCACTATGGTGCATTCTAGATCTTTATCCAACACAATTGTTAACATTATAAAATAATGATGATAAAGAATGCCATATATAAAATGCAAATTTCATAAACAAAGATTGTTTTACACAAAGAGTCATCAAAAGCGCACACGCCACAATTTGGCTAGTTGGGCACCTACTCTAACAATCTCCCACTTGCAGTAAAGCCAACTACTCATATTGCTTAGTCCCATTGCTTCGCGATGTTGTTCAAACAATGGTCCTGGCAAGGGCTTTGTAAGTGGATCAGAAATGTTGTCTGCAGAGGCGACTCTCTCAAATGCTATGTCACCTCTAGCCACAATATCCCGGATTATGTGGTATTTCCTCAGTATATGTTTGGATCTTTGGTGAGACCTAGGTTCCTTTGCTGGCGCAACGACACCGGTGTTGTCACAGTACACCGGGACTGGATCAAATCCTTTAGGGATTACACCCAACTCTTGGACTAAATTCCTTATCCAAATCGCCTCTTTAGCAGCAGCTGATGCTGCGATGTACTCAGCCTCAGTGGTTGAATCCGTGATGGTGTCTTGTTTGGAACGCTTCCAAGAGACAGCACCACCATTGAGCATGAATACAAATTCAGAGGTCGACTTTGAATCGTCCACATCGCATTGGAAGCTAGAATCAGTATAGCCTTCCAATTTTAGTTCACCACCCCTATAGACCATGAATATATTCTTAGTCCTTCGTAAGTACTTAAGAATATCTTTCACGGCCTTCCAATGCATTTGGCCGGGATTTGATTGGTAACGGCTCGTGACACTCAGAGCATATGCGACTGTTAGAGTAGATGCCCAACTAGCCAACTTGTTGCGTGTGGGTTTTATAGACTCTTGTATATGACAATATTTATTTATGAAATACGCATTTATTTATGGCATTCTTTATTTTCATTATGTTATATAATATTAACAATTGTGTTGGATAAAGACCTAGAATGCACCATAGTGTATGTTAGATGTGATAGTGGATATGATGGCTATCATGAAACACATCAAATAGTCACTGTGCATTCTGAATTCGTTCCTAGTCGATTGGGCCGTCAAAATGAGGATAAGGCCGCCCGAGCTTGAGACTAGCATCTGCGATGTGAAGTACCATGTTTCATTGGTAGGGAACATTGTGATGTTCTGAGCATGTAGATGGATAGTGACCTGGTGATCTATCGAACTACCCTCGTTCGGACTTTCCAAGTGGTTACCATTTGTCGAGTGGATAAGTCCGAGGTCTTGGTTGTACTGATTAGTCCTCACTACTCGAAACGCCATTGAGACTCTACATGATAGGCGACTCACTTGGGGTCATTAGGCGGCGGGATTGGGTGAGGTCCCGATGCATGTAGGAGTTGATGCTTCGTTGTCGAGGATTCACCGCTCGCTTTCATGCGTGGATATCCTATGCTATCTGAGGGGATAATAGTGTATAAATCTCTGGCCAGAGTACTGGATGTGTTTTAGGTAAATGGTTTTGCCTAGTAACACTCGCGATGTCACTATTTGATCTCCAAGATGTATGCATAGCTATCGGATCTCTAGCGACTCTCGATTTACCAATGGTCGTTGATCTGATCGGGATATATGTGTTGAAAGGTCCTTACTGTACGCTAACCACGACCAACTGGTTCTTGCAGGCACTATCAGTGATACCTAGGGGATCATTGGGCAATGTTGCTAGGCGCTTTACCATGATCCGATGTGTCAGTCCGAAATTGTGATTCGGAGTCACAATGGTTGTGGGCCCACGGCTAGTTGTATCCCTGAACCATTGAGGGTCACACAAAGTACTGGATTCATGATTCCCGCACAGAAACTGAACTCAATGTGTTGAGCATAGGAGGAGGATTTTAGGGAGTGCGACTTACTAAAAGTCAACAGGGGTCAAATTGTGATTTCCCAAAAGTTGAGGGGCTAAACTGTAATTTTGGACTAGGTGGTCTGAAAAATTGTTTTCACATCATAATAATCAGTTTTGGAAACTGAGTCGATCGGTCCGATCTGATCGTTGATCGGGATTATGATGAAACCACAACGAATTAAATGAACCGGATGTTCATATGGACCTGGGTTTGACCCAAGTCCATTGGGTCGGTTCAAGCCCATGTACCATCTTTAATTAAAGGAGTTGGTCTAGGGCTAGAATATATTTAATTCATTCACTAAACCCTAGTCTACCTAGCCGCCTCCATCCTCTCCCACACGCCCCAATCAGCCGCCGCCTTGCGCCGCCCCGTGCCGTCGCCGTTTACGTGGTCGGACTTGTTTCGATCACAGCGACGAGGAGCTTCCGTCCGTGCCAAATTCAGGCCTTCTAGTGCAGGCTGACGAAGGAGTCTTGTTTGCGGTCGTGGACCTGATTGACGATCTACCGCTGCCTACCGTTTGAAGTGCCGGTTTCCTCGTGAAACTGGTAGGAGCCAGGCACCTAGACGCCAGCAAGGTAACAATCGATAAACGCCCTATGTATGTTTATCGTCATTGTTTTAATGTATTGAACGTATCTCGGGGCAATTTTTTAAACTTCCGCTGCGCCCCCGGGAAACGGGATCCGGATCCG
>KV003191.1:27595-45229 GCA_001598015.1 Dorcoceras hygrometricum | reverse complement strand
AGATGCGCTGCGGCTGGTACCAGCAGATGACTCCAAAGAGTGATGCACGAGCTGGTTTAAATCGATCGAAAAATGTTTTAAGGAGGTGAAATGATTTCTTTTGGAAAAGGTTTGGTACTTCACAAATTAAAATGGTTAGAAGGGAGTTTTTATTAAAATACTGCAACTTGTTTAAAGTGTGTCATGCTAAATATTACAAGTAGCTTGCCACTAATCCCTTCGGTATTTAAACTTGTTTTCAAAGTAAACTCTTTATCACTTTCAAAGAAATCCTCCTATGTTTTTCAAAGTAATTTGCGGAGAAGTTCGTGTATTGCTCAAGGGGAAGAATTCTGCAGGGATCAGCTGCTGTTGCAAAGCTACGGTTAAGGCAAGTAAAAGCTGTTCTTGACTCACCATTTAAAGCATATATTCATGTTTCTGAGTCTTCTTGCCTATATGTTATTGTAAGTTTCGAAGTTCATGTTTTAAAATGTTTTAAACGTGAAAATGGAAAGGAAAGATGGGTTCAAAATGATGTTTTGAAATGATATTGATGCTTCCAAAATGTTTTCCAGAAAGTTTAAGATGTTTTAAAAGTACTGAGTATTCGAGTTGATTCCCAGAACGATTATGAATGTTCTTCGCTCAGTAGTTGTAATATCAAGATTTGATAACGGTGTAATCTGTAGTTGCCAGTTGAATCATTGTAAAGTATGGTTTGATAGGCAACGGCGGATGGCGTTGTTGTTGTTTTGATATTACAAATGTCGAGTTAAGTTTCAGCAGCTGTATCTCCTTGTTAAGATTCAGCAGCTGCATTGTTATAATGTTTACAAATTGTTCATCCTTTTTCTGTAATGTCGAGATTTGATGATTGTGTAATCGGTAGTTGCTAGTTGAATCAGTATAAAGTCTGGTTTAATAGGCGACGGCTGGTAGCGCGATCATTGTTTCGATATTACAAGTGTCTTTCGTAAAATCAGCAGATGCACTGTTCATCAAGGTGCATCTTTCCCTTGATAAAATCAGCAGTTGCACTTCTTTGTTGAAAATCAGCAGCTGCATTGTTATCATAAAACCAGCAGTTGCATTTACTTTGTTAGATTTCAGCTGTCGCATTGATTGAGTTCAGTAGTTGCGACCAGCAGTCGCACTATTTCATGTTCAGCTGTTGCATATTTTATTGTTCATCAGCAGTTTCATTGTTTTCATAAAATCAGCAGATGCACTGTACATCAACAGGTGCATTCCTATTGAAATATTTCAGTCGTTGTATTTCTTTCGTAAATTACAGCTGGTACATTGTTCACCAGCAGGTGCATTTCTTTTGCTAAAACCAGCAGGTGTATTTCTTTGTTAACACCAGCAGGTGCAATTCCATTGTGATAGTTCAGCAGTTGCTTTATCCATTTCTAAGTAATGTCCTTTCAGCTGGTATTAGTCCTCCGACTGGTACTATTCATTTATATATATGTGTTAGCGCTTTTCTTGCAACTGGTTGATCAGCGTATTCCTTGCGACTGATTGATGCGCTAACAACGTCGTTTCTTTAAGTTATAAAATATCATGAGGTAGTTTTGTCATCATATCTGTTATTTATTTCAACGACCTCGTTTCATTTAAATACAATTTTCTTAGTAAGAAATCTTGCAGCTGGTTTCTGTTTATTCCAGCTGGTTCATTTTAGTGATATTGGCGAACAGCAGAGAGTTTTGTTTCATAAGTGCTGTTCCATTCTCTTGCGACTGGTTTTCTTTTCACCAGTTCCCTTTCAACGATACGTTTCCAAAGTCGAATTCGATTCTCAGTAAAGTTTTAAAATGGGAAGCAAATGTTTAAAATGATGGAACCCGATGATTTACAGAATTTCAAGGAATGTTTAAAGAAAGGATTGTTAAGGAACAAAAGTTATTTTAGATTATGGCATAGACAGTTGACGGTCACCTAATTGAAGAAGGGTGAGTAGTCGTCAAGATGTCGGCTGCCCTTTCATAACGAGCTATATGCTAGAACGGATTTCCGAAATCATTTGATCAAGTGCATAACGGACCACATAGAACCTATATGCCATGATCAACTGAATTGATATTGAAAATGTTAACAATGAGAATCTGGGCTATCATCCCCTGTTTCTGCCATTGAATTGAACTGTTTACGAAAATGATATTGTTCAGTGAAGTTCCTTAACATATGTATTGAACAGATGTACACCTGTATATTTGAATTGTTATTACCCAGGTTTTACTTGCTGAGCCTTTAGGCTCACTAGCTTTTAAAATGGTGCAGGTGCGACAACTGATGGACGAACAGCAGGTGAAACTTGAAACCAGCAGCTGGGTGGTTGTGTTTATCAAGGGGCCAACGTAATCCGTGTCTAGGATAATGTTGTTTATCTTTTGTAGGATCTGTATTAGATCAGTTTCAACTGTTGTATATTTACATAGAATAGCAGCTGGTTGTAAATCGCAATTGCAAAGTTATATGATATACTCTGTTTTGTTTCCGCAAACATGTTTCAGCAGTTGGCTCCGTTTTCAGTATTTAGTATTGTGTCTGTGTTCGGTTTGTGTTTCGAGTTTTCTTTCAAGTTATAGGAAATACAGCCTATAGCAAATTATCTTTTAGCCCTTCTTTTATTTGAAAATTTTTATTCACCCCATTCTCGTGATTCCCGTGGGTTCGGGCGTCACAACATGGTATCAGAGCAACGTTCCTGAGATAAACACACTCACCATCAGCTGGATCAAATTTCATCGTCTGTTCCTCTAAGTTGTGAGTTTATTTTATGTTTCAGAGCATTTGTTTTTTTACTTTAGCATGTTCTGATTATTGCATTGTGGTGGATTACGGGCTATAGATTGTAAGATGTCTGGACGAGGTAGAGGTAGACGTGGGGAAAGAAGGGGCAGCACCATCAAAGAGGTTAGCTTAGGTGGTCCCACATGTGTGATAGTGGTTATAACTCCACCAGTAGAGCAGTTAGTAAGACAACCAAGTCAAGGAAGTGGCCATCCTTCAGGCCAAGGACCTATCCATGGGAATTCTCAGAAAGGGCTTAGCCGCAAGCAGAAACGCCAGGCTTCTCAGTCTAGGAAGCAGAAGTCACCTAAGCAATCAAAGACCGATCAACAGGAGTTTCTAGAACAGCAACCCCAACAGAGCAACTTAGTCCCCAGGATGAATATCAAACCGACTTGCCAAATGTGTAACAAAAAGCATGCTGGTCAGTGTAGGGCTGGGCAAGACGTGTGTTTTAAGTGTGGTGTTCAAGGCCACATTGCTAAGTACTGCCCGAAGCCAAAGCAGCCCATAGACAGTATAGAGAGAGAGTGGAAGGATGTGGAGGAGGAAAGTCAGCAGCAGAGGCCTCAAGAACAGAAACCTCTACTGATCCAACCTATTATTTTAGTTCCAGCTGTTAGTGTCAGACCCGTGTGTCCTAAATGTTAGAAGCTTCATTCGGGACAATGCAGACTTGGGCAAAATGTCTGCTACAAGTGTGGAATGCCTGGACATATTTTGAAACATTGTCCAAAGTCCAAGCAACTGGTGACCAGCAGAGCCTACGTGATGACCACCGAACAAGCCAATCCAGAGTCGACAGTGGTCACAGGTGAAATTTCGATAGCTGGATTTCCTTCTTTAGCTTTGTTAGACTCAGGAGCTACGCATTCATTCATTGCTGCTGAGTTTGTTAAGAAATTGTTTATCCAGCCGAAGCAAGTATTGATAGGATATTGTGTGTCGGTACCATCAAGGGAAAAGCTGGTATCGCACGAACTGTTTAGAAAATTAGAACTTGAACTTCAAGGGCATAAGATCACTGCTGATTTAATAGTTTTACCAATGCCAGAATTCGTTATGATTTTGGGAATAGATTGGTTAACTAAGTATGGTGTAGTGATTGATTTTAAGTTACGAACAGTAATGGTTAGCCCACCAGTAGGAAGTTCATTCCAGTTTTTGCCAAACATGTTAATAGAACTTCTCTAGTTGTATCATCGTTAACCGCGACTGATAGGCCTCGACTGGTAGAAGTAAAGGTTGCGAATGAGTCTATTGAGGTTTTCCCAGAAGACATCCAGGGACTACCACCAGATAGAGAGTTAAATAAATTGACAATTTAGAATAAGTATCGATTACCTAGGATAGAAGATCTTTTTGACCAATTGAGAGGGTCCGTAGTATTTTCTAAGATCGACTTGAGGTCTGGATACCATCAGTTAAGGATTAAGGCTACTGATGTTTATAAAACAGCCTTTAGAACTAGGTATGGTCACTACGAATTTCTAGTTATGCCTTTTGGATTTACGAATGCTCCATCAGCTTTTATGGATTTAATGAATAGGGTATTTCAACCATTTTTAGACCAGTTTGTAGTGGTTTTCATTAATGACATCTTAGTGTATTCTAAGACCATATAGGATCACGTTCAGCATTTAAGAACTGTTCTCCAAATTTTGAAAGATAAGAAGTTGTTTGAAAAATTTAGCAAATGCGATTTTTGGATAAAGTATCGTTCCTAGGCCATATAATTTCTAAGGATGGAATAGAGGTAGACCCTGTCAAAGTTGAAGCAGTTTGTGACTGACCAGTGCCTAAGTCAGTTGCAAAGATTAGGAGTTTCTTGGGTTTAGCTGGATACTATAGGCGTTTTATCCAAGGATTTTCTAAGATAGCCGTTCCTCTGACTATGTTAACAAGGAAGCAAGTGAAGTATAACTGGACAGAAGAGTGTCAAACCAGTTTTGACAAATTGAATCAAGCATTGGGTAAAAATTCGGTAGGATTGTCGCAGCTGGTTGTCCAGCGGCCGTTGGCAAATGAAATTGAAAGATTTGGACTCGAGATAGTGTCCAGCCGTAGCAATGATATGATTTTAGTAAACCTCTCTGTAAGATCTAATTTGTTAAATCAAATTTGAGAGGGTCAACCGCAGGACCAGCAGTTGAAGAAATGGGTCCAGTAGGATAAAGAAAGAGGCAATAGTCTATATTTTACGGAGGATGGAATCGTTAGGTATATGGGCAGAATTTGGGTACCCCAAATAGATGGTTTAAGAGCTGATATGTTTAGCCTTTACCCTTATCTTTTCGGTACGTAAATTTCGAGGACGAAATTTCAATAAGAAGGGTAGAGTTGTAACGCCCCAAAATCCATAGGACCACATTTATGCATTTTATTGATTTCATGGGCCAAATTGGCAATTTTAAATGTTATGAACTTGCTGATTTATTGATGTTAGCAAGTAAGGTGCGCTGCGGCTGGTACCAGCAGGTGACTCCAAAGAGTGATGCACGAGCTGTTTTAAATCGATCGAAAAATGTTTTAAGGAGGTGAAATGATTTCTTTTGGAAAAGGTTTGGTACTTCACAAATTAAAATGGTTAGAAGGGAGTTTTTATTAAAATACTGCAACTTGTTGAAAGTGTGTCATGCTAAATATTACAAGTAGCTTGTCATTAATCCCTTCGGTATTTAAACCTGTTTTTTTAAAATGTTTTAAATGTGAAAATGGAAAGGAAAGATGGGTTCAAAATGATGTTTTGAAATGATATTGATGCTTCCAAAATGTTTTCCAGAAAGTTTAAGATGTTTTAAAAGTACTGAGTATTCGAGTTGATTCCCAGAACGATTATGAATGTTCTTCGCTCAGTAGTTGTAATATCAAGATTTGATAACGGTGTAATCTGTAGTTGCCAGTTGAATCATTTTATAGGCAACGACGGATGGCGTAGTTGTTGTTTTGATATTACAAATGTCGAGTTACGTTTCAGCAGCTGTATCTCCTTGTTAAGATTCAGCAGCTGCATTGTTATAATGTTTACGAATTGTTCATCCTTTTTCTGTAATGTCGAGATTTGATGATTGTGTAATCGGTAGTTGCTAGTTGAATCAGTATAAAGTCTGGTTTAATAGGCGACGGCTGGTAGCGCGATCATTGTTTCGATATTACAAGTGTCTTTCGTAAAATCAGCAGATGCACTGTTCATCAAGGTGCATCTTTCCCTTGATAAAATCAGCATTTGCACTTCTTTGTTGAAAATCAGCAGCTGCATTGTTATCGTAAAACCAGCAGTTGCATTTCCTTTGTTAGATTTCAGCTGTCGCATTGATTGAGTTCAGTAGTTGCGACCAGCAGTCGCACTATTTCATGTTCAGCTGTTGCATATTTTATTGTTCATCAGCTGATAGTTTGTTCATCAGCAGTTTCATTGTTTTCATAAAATCAGCAGATGCACTGTACATCAACAGGTGCATTCCTATTGAAATATTTCAGTCGTTGTATTTCTTTCGTAAATTCCAGCTGGTACATTGTTCACCAGCAGGTGCATTTCTTTTGCTAAAACCAGCAGGTGTATTTCTTTGTTAACACTAGCAGGTGCAATTCCATTGTGATAGTTCAGCAGTTGCTTTATCCGTTTCTAAGTAATGTCCATTTCAGCTGGTATTAGTCCTGCGACTGGTACTATTCATTTATATATATGTGTTAGCGCTTTTCTTGCAACTGGTTGATCAGCGTATTCCTTGCGACTGATTGATGCGCTAACGACGTCGTTTCTTAAGTTATAAAATATCAGCAGGTAGTTTGTCATCCTATCTGTTATTTACTTCAACGACCTCGTTTCATTTAAATACAATTGTCTTAGTAAGAAATCTTGCAGCTGGTTTCTGTTTATTCCAGCTGGTTCATTTTAGCGATATTGGCGAACAGCAGAGAGTTTTTTTTCATAAGTGCTGTTCCATTCTCTTGCGACTGGTTTTCTTTTCACCAGTTCCCTTTCAACGATACGTTTCCAAAGTCGAATTCGATTCTCAGTAAAGTTTTAAAATGGGAAGCAAATGTTTAAAATGATGGAACCCGATGATTTACAGAATTTCAAGGAATGTTTAAAGAAAGGATTGTTAAGGAACAAAAGTTATTTTAGATTATGGCATAGACAGTTGACGGTCACCTAATTGAAGAAGGGTGAGTAGTCGTCAAGATGTCGGCTGTCCTTTCATAACGAGCTATATGCTAGAACGGATTTCCGAAGTCATTTGATCAAGTGCATAACGGACCACATAGAACTTATATGCCATGATCAACTGAAATTGATATTGAAAATGTTAACAATGAGAATCTGGGCTATCATCCCCTGTTTCTGCCATTGAATTGAACTATTTACGAAAATGATATTGTTCAGTGAAGTTCCTTAACATATGTATTGAACAGATGTCCACCGGTATATTTGAATTGTTATTACCCAGGTTTTACTTGCTGAGCCTTTAGGCTCACTAGCTTTTAAAATGGTGCAGGTGCGACAACTGATGGACGAACAACAGGTGAAACTTGAAACCAGCAGCTGGGTGGTTGTGTTTATCAAGGGGCCAACGTAATCCGTGTCTAGGATAATGTTGTTTATCTTTTGTAGGATCTGTATTAGATCAGTTGCAACTGTTGTATATTTACATAGAATAGCAGCTGGTTGTAAATCGCAATTGCAAAGTTATATGATATACTCTGTTTTGTTTCCGCAAACATGTTTCAGCAGTTGGCGCCGTTTTCAGTATTTAGTATTGTGTCTGTGTTCGGTTTGTGTTTCGAGTTTTCTTTCAAGTTATAGGAAATACAGCCTATAGCGAATTATCTTTTAGCCCTTCTTTTATTTGAAAATTTTTATTCACCCCATTCTCGTGATTCCCGTGGGTTCGGGCGTCACACACGGGGTCACTCTATCTAAGTCTATGTGTCCGAAGACTGATGAGGAGATAGAGAGTATGACACGTGTGCCATATGCCTCGGCAAGTGGTAGTATTATGTATGGCATGATCTCAACTAGATCGGAAGTCGCATATGCTCTGAGTGTCACGAGCCGTTACCAGGACAACCCCGGCCAATTGCATTGGAAGGCTGTGAAGGATATTCTTAAGTACTTGCGAAGGACTAAGAATATGTTCATGGTCTATGGGGGTGGTGAACTGAAATTGGAAGGCTACACTGATTCTAGCTTCCAATGTGACGTGGATGATTCGAAGTCTACCTATGGATTTGTATTCATGCTCAATGGTGGTGCTGTCTCTTGGAAGAGTTCCAAGCAAGACACCATCTCGGATTCAACCACTGAGGCTGAGTACACCGCAGCATCAGCTGCTGCTAAGGAGGCGGTTTGGATAAGGAATTTCGTCCAAGACTTGGGCGTCATTCCTGATGGAGTTGGTCCAGTCCCGGTGTACGGCGACAACACGGATGCCGTTGCGCAAGCAAAGGAGCCTAGGTCTCACCAAAAATCCAAATATATACTGAGGAAATACCACATAATCCGGGATATTGTGGCTAGAGGTGACATAGCAGTTGAGAGAGTCGCCTCTGCGGACAACGTTGCTGATCCACTTACGAAGCCCTTGCCAGGACCGTTGTTTGAAAAACATCACGAAACAATGGGACTGTGTCTGATGAGTAGTTGGCTATAGGGCAAGTGGGAGATTGTTAGAGTAGATGCCCAACTAGCCAACTTGTGGCGTGTGGGTTTTATAGACTCTTGTATATGACAATATTTATTTATGAAATACGCATTTATTTATGGCATTCTTTATTTTCATTATGTTATATAATGTTAACAATTGTGTTGGATAAAGACCTAGAATGCACCATAGTGTATGTTAGATGTGATAGTGGATATGATGGCTATCATGAAACAAATCTAATAGTCACTGTGCATTCTGAATTCGTTCCTAGTCGATTGGGCCGTCAAAATGAGGATAAGGCCGTCCGAGCTTGAGACTAGCATCCGCGATGTGAAGTACCATGTTTCATTGGTAGGGAACATTGTGATGTTCTGAGCATGCAGATGGATAGTGACCTGGTGATCTATCGAACTACCCTCGTTCGGACTTTCCAAGTGGTTACCATTTGTCGAGTGGATAAGTCCGAGGTCTTGGTTGTCAGGCCTCGTGCTCTAAACAGAGTAAAAACCCAAACACATGCGGAAGCTTATCGAAAAGTGGGTAAAATTTTTGCTTTTAGGCCCGACGGTTTAAAACATATAATTTAAAATAGAACGATACTCAAAATAAGTTCCCAGTTTACAAACCAACAGAAACAAGTATAGCATTAATACAAATAACGTATCAGACTCCGCACAGAATACAACAACGAAGCACAGGGCATCTCCCTGGCTACTAAACTGATACATACATATATGCTATACGCTATTGGGACACTCAACAACCTCCTGGGACACCGCCAGCTGGGTTAGCTCCTCAACCAGCTGTATGACCTGGACAACACAACAGACAACAAACAAACCAAGCCCCAGAGGGACATTGGGGTCAAACCCCAGTACGGAGAGCAAAAGAAATAGCTAAAGAAAAGACATAAGATAAAATAGCAAATACTATGCGTGCAATCGAGGCTACCACCGAACACCGGGAGCCAAGGAATCCTGCAGCTGCTCAACAACCAAAATCAAGTGCCCTGAAATGAGGTGTGAGAGCTACTCACTCCGCTCATATACATACTCAACCTGCGGTCACCCAACCCATAAGGTGTGAGAGCTACTCGCTCCGCTCATGGTGGCCAATCGCACCAACAGGGAGAAAGCACGTGAGGTGTGGGAGCTACCCACTCCGCCCACAATTATGCAGTTTAGCACGTACAACTCATGCAGTACAAGGCACGGCAATAAAAGAGATCTGAATGCACAATAATAACAAGTGTATGCGATGAACAGCAGGCAGCAACAATGCGCAGCATACACAGAATAACACACAACAATCACTGCACATATCCACGCCAGATCTCACACATTATCTCTGCCAATTTCCAAGCTATAACAAGCTCAAATCCGTACCTTATACTTCTGAGCTATAATAGACACTGGAAGAAATCCCGAAGACTCTGGTAAAAGCCTGTTAACCAACAGTGTACACAACATAAATCTTACGGGATACAAACATAGAACTCTCGGCTGGGAGACACTCTCAACCAGCGCTCAATTCTATCAACACTACACAATCGGAATCTCAAAACAACACACTACAGCCAAGATCTTACAACAATTCGAAGCTACCTGCTCACGGCGAACACACGACCAAGATAGTAACTTCGCGAACTTGCTCTAGCTAACCACAGCCGCCAAGAATGGTAGTAATCGACAAGGCTTCTCGAGAGGAGTCCAAAGCTACCTTGCACGAGCAAAATAACCACCGGAAACAACGGGAATTCGCCGGAAAAGCTCACGGCTGAACAGTGCTCTAGGGTTCGAAACGAAGAACACATACGAGGGAAATATTTGCTAAGTATGGAATTGATATCACACTACGAAGACCAAGTATTTCTATAAATAGCACTAGCAACGACTGGAAATCAACACAAACAATTGTCCACCAGGTGACACCATCAATCTCCCAAACCAAAAGGTACCAACTAACCAGCAGACGCAAGAACCAACTGCTTATTCTCCAATCAACGCTAAAACAAATCGCAAAGAAAACTAACGGCTGGTTCTCAAAACGGCGTCGCGCCAACTTACTCAAACAACGTCGCATAGGATACGCAATCCTCACTACCAGCAGCTGGGTATCCAGTCGCAAGAACAAAACAATGCAACGCTTCTCTCTGCTGGTTCCAGTCGCAACCTCAAAACGCAGCGTTGCAACTAATTCAAACGACGTCGCTCCACTGACGTCATCCAGTCGCTAGCTCTCGTGAAATACCCGCAGCAAGCTACAGTAGCGAAAATCACTCGCAGCTGGACTCCCAGTCGCAACAATAAAACGACGACGTTTCCTCTCGAACTACAGGAATGTTGACCCGCGTTGACATCTGCTTCTGCTGAACAACCAGCAGACACACACACGCGATCCCACCAGTTGGTACCAGACGCAACATCCAAACGACGTCGCGCCAACTAAACTAAGCGCAGTCGTTTTGCCCTCAACGCAAATACACTAATGCAACGGCTGGATACAACACGCTACCAGCTCTCACTAAACACAAATAAATCCAGCTTTACCCAAAAAAATACCAAAATCACGAAAACTTCCAGAATTGTTCTAAACATAACTTTCGACCTAGAAATGCAACTCGAACCTCGAAACAGAGATTCTAAACCACCAAAATCTCTATAAACCGATTAATTCCAACGATTAATCTCAATTAACAAATCCAGGTCTCACATTTCTCCCCCACTAAAAGGATTTCGTCCTCGAATCAACAACAATACCGAAATACAACACAGCAGCAAGGTACAAAACAGGAACTCGCCCCACACAGTCCAAGAGTTCAAGATAACTGGGCAAACAATTTACAATATCGAAGGAAGGAATACAAACAAAAGCTACAACCTACTGGAAAATATAGCCCAAC
The DNA here is from genome assembly GCA_001598015.1 of Dorcoceras hygrometricum. Taxonomy (NCBI): domain Eukaryota; kingdom Viridiplantae; phylum Streptophyta; class Magnoliopsida; order Lamiales; family Gesneriaceae; genus Dorcoceras; species Dorcoceras hygrometricum. The sequence continues at coordinate 33,898 of KV003191.1, read as the reverse complement.
GGCTACTCAAACAGATGCGGCCACTCGCGCTGCATCTTTTCTTCCAGCTCCCAAGTAGCTTCTTCCCTTCCGTGTTTGCTCCACTGCACCATTACCAAAGGAATGATCTTATTTCTCAACTGTTTCTCTTTTCTGCCAAGGATTTGCAAAGGATACTCCTGATAGCTCAACTACTGGTCTAGCTCTACCTCGTCAGTTCCAAGCACATGAGACGGATCTGGCTCATATTTCTTCAACATCGACACATGAAACACATCGTGAAGAGAGGACAACTCTGACGGCAACAACAACCGATACGCTAAAGGGCCAATCCTCTCGACAATCTCATACGGACCAACGTAACGAGGGGCTAACTTTCCCTTACGTCCAAAGGGCATTACACTACGAAACGGAGAAACCTTGAGAAATACACGATCACGAACCTAAAACTCAAGAGGTCGACGCCTCTTATTCGCATAACTGGCTTGGCGATCTTGGGCAGCTTTCATCCTTTGTCGAATAAGATCCACATGATCCTTCATTTGCTGCACAAAGTCAGGGGCAGATAGCTGCTTCTCCCCCACTTCTTCCCAACATACCGGCGATCTGCACTTTCTGCCATACAAAGCCTCGAAAGGCGCCATGCCAATCGTCACTTGGTAGCTGTTATTATATGAAAACTCGACCAAAGACAACGCATCTTGCCAGCTACCTCCGAAATCCAACACCACAGCACGCAACATATCCTCCAACGTCTGGATAGTTCGCTCAGATTGGCCATCTGTATGGGGATGATACGCGGTACTCATAGCCAATCTAGTGCCCAAAGCTGTCTGCAAACTCTTCCAAAAGCTGGAAGTAAACCTCGGATCTCGGTCAGACACGATTGAAACAGGCACACCGTGCAATCTAACAACAAAATCTACATACAGCTTCGCCATCTTCTTCAACGAGAAGGTCATCCCATAGGGAATGAAGTGTGCAGACTTAGACAAACGGTCTACAAATACCCAAACAGCATCGCATCCTCGGCTGGAACGAGGCAAATGCGTCACGAAATCCATCGCAATGTGCTCCCAATTCCATTGGGGCACCTCTAAACTCTGCAACAGATCACCCGGTCTCATCCTTTCGGCCTTAACCATCTGGCAGTTCAAACAACGAGCGACAAAACCAGCAACATCGCTCTTCAAGCCAGCCCACAAAAAGTGCGGCTTCAAAGCATGGTACATCTTCCGTGCACCAGGATGAACACTATGTCTGCTACAGTGCGCTTCTCGAAGGATCTCCTCCTTCAAATCAATCAAATTGGGCACAACCAACCTGCCCCGAAAATGCAAACAACCATCGGACGAGATAGGATAATCTTCAAGTTCGCCAGCCCTGACTTTCATCTTCAACTCGTGGATTGACGGATCGGTCCTCTGAGCTGCTCGAATGCTGGAAACAACCTGCGGTTCCACTTGGAACGAAGAAACCATCACACAATCCTCAGCCGGGTAAAATCTCCAACCCGTAGTGTTAAGATGCTCTTGATCCTTAGAGATGTACAACGACGCAAGCATCTCACTAGCCTTCCTGCTCAAAGCATCGGCCACTACGTTCGACTTCCCAGGCTGGTATTTAATCTCACAGTCAAAGTCCTTTAGTAGCTCCATCCACCGACGCTGTCTCATGTTTAAGTCAGGCTGCAAAAACAAATACTGCAAACTCTTGTGGTCGGAGTACACCACAAACTGCTCGCCATACAGGTAGTGACGCCAGATCTTTAACGCAAAGACCACCGCTGCTAACTCCAAATCATGAACTGGGTAACGAGTCTCGTGCGGTTTCAACTGCTGCGAGGCATACGCAATGACTCGACCATTCTGCAACAACACACAACCCAATCCATTTAGCGAAGCGTCAGAACAAACAACAAAACCACCTGATCCGGACGGCAAAGCCAACACAGCGCAGTAGTCAATTTTTCCTTAAGCAGTTGAAAAGCATTCTCACACTGCTCAGTCCAAACAAACCGTTTATCCTTCTGGGTCAATTGGGTCATCGGCTTTGCTATAGAAGAGAACCCCTCAATGAAACGACGATAATAGCCAGCCAGACCTAAGAAACTGCGAATCTCAGACACATTTCTCGGTCGCTCCCAGTTCAAAACAACATCCACTTTACTGGGATCCACAGAAATGCCATCCGCTGAAATGACATGACCCAGAAATACCACGCGATCTAACCAAAACTCGCACTTGGAAAACTTCGCATACAACTGCTGCTCTCTCAATCTAAGAAGAACCATTTCCAAGTGCTCCTTGTGCTCCCTCGGAGTCTTCGAGTAAACTAAGATGTCAATAAAAACAATCACAAACTGATCTATGAACTCTCTAAAAACTCGGTTCATCAGATCCATAAAGACTGCAGGCACGTTTTTCAACCCAAACGGCATCACCAGAAACTCAAAATGTCCGTACTTTGTACGAAACGCAGTCTTCGCGACATCTTGTTCCCTCACTCTGAGCTGATGGTACCCGGAACGAAGATCAATCTTAGAATACACCGCAGAACCTTGCAACTGATCAAACAGATCATCGATTCCCGCTCCCACGACGACATACAAGGGCGAATAAAACCTTTCTCCAGCAAATCATGTAACTGCACCTTGAGTTCTCTCAACTCCGCAGGCGCTAGACGATACGGGGCACGAGAAATCGGAGTTGTGCCAGGCACCAACTCTATGCTGAAGTCTATCTCCTGCCTCGGAGGAAAACCAGGAATCTCCTCCGGAAACACGTCGGGAAAATGTCGCACCACGGGAACGTCGCTAAGATGAACACCTGAAGAAGAAGACATATCCAAAGCGTAGATCAAAAAGCCAGCATTCCCCAAGGACAACAAGCTAAACATCTCCATCGCGGAAACCAACAGAATCTTCGATCGCGAATCCTGGTCGTAGAAGTCCCACTTCTCGCCAGACAAAGGCCTAAAGCGCACAATCCCATGGAAGCAATCCACGGAGGCCCTATAGTTGGACAACACATCCATTCCAACTATGCAATCGAAATCCCAAAGCATCAAACGAATCAAGTTCGCCAACAGGACATGCTCACCAAACCGCAACACACCATACAACAAAACCTCCTGGGAAAATAGGCTCACACCACCAGGGGTAGAAACAGAAACAGCATCACGCAAAGGGATGGTACACAGACCATGCTCAACAACAAACGAATCAGAAATAAACGAATGTGATGCATCGGTGTCAAACAACACACGAGCAGGAAAGTCAAAGACAAGACATGTACCTCCAATCACCCGGCTCGGTGTCTCCTCGGCCTGTTCCCTCGTGATGGCGTTAACCTGAGCATCCTGGGGTCCTGGGAAGAAAGGCTGAGACGACTGCCAAAAGAGCGAAGGGCCAGGCTGCTGAAACGTCCTAAACTGAGTCTCATCCAAACGGGGCTGTTGAAACTGTTGAGAACGGCCCCTCGACTGACCTCCGCGACCCTGAGGCTGGGCTGCACCCTGTTGCGACCCAGCTGTCGGACACACTCTAGCATAGTGTCCTGTTGTCCACAAAGATGGCAGGTACCCTGCACACCAATACACTGGGTGGAAGAATTCTTCCCACCACAGAAGGCACAAAACTCTGCCCGAGAACCGCTGCTACTCGAGCTGCCTGAACCGGAAGACCCTGAACCAGACTTTTTCTTGAATTGCTGACCGCGAGGTCGGAACCTACCACGGCCAGACTGCTGAGCCATCTGCTGCTGCTGTTGAGGATGATGAGCAGACTGGGAACTCTGAGACAACTGAGCTCCCTGACCAACAGGTCTACCACCCTACACTGCTTGCACTACCTGCGCTCGGTGCGTACGACGGCTCCTCATGCCCTCCTCAATGTGGATATCAGTATCAACGGCCTCAGCATACGACTTGGGCTTGCTCGTTAAGACACTCTGGTACAACTCTTCATTCAAGCCCTCCACGAATCTGGTACTCTTGGCCCTCTCCCGGCCAGCAACATGTGGAACATAAGCCAACAACACAGAAAACTTGCGAGCATACTCACGCACAGTCATCGAGCCCTGCTCCAAAAACTCAAACTCCCGCTCACGGGCAGCCATATACGAATCGAGGACATACTCCTGCCTGAAAACCTCACAGAAACTGTCCCAAGTGATACCAACACCAGTCTCCAGTAAGGTACTAGACGCACCTCACCACCAACGCTCTGCGGCCTTCCTCAACAACAAGGTCACCAACCTCAACCGGAGATCATCGTCATACTGAGCCCGATCAAAAAGATGTATGACGTTATGGAGCCACGAATCAGCATCCTCACTCGACTCATCACCATTAAAAACAGGAGGGTTCATCCTCTGAAACCGAGCTATAACAACATCCATCCTCTCCACCGGAGCCGACGGAGCCTCGGCTTCCCTTTCTTCACTACTCTCATGAGTATGACTAGGAGCACTATACTGATCCTCGTTCTGGCCTCCTGACTCCTGGAACTGCCCCCTAACTCTACCACGACATCTAGGCGGCATCTAAAACACTCAACAGGATAAGGAAAAACAGAACAGATACAGCATAGAAAGCATATAACATACATATGCAGCACGTAAGTCACATAAGTCAAGCACATGCAATACACAACACTGTGCCTAGACTCAAGTGTGATCAAAGAAATTGAGCTTATCCCAGCTTAAGCTCTGATACCAAAAATGTCAGGCCTCGTGCTCTAAACAGAGTAAAAACCCAAACACATGCGGAAGCGTATCGAAAAGTGGGTAAAATTTTTGCTTTTAGGCCCGACGGTTTAAAACATATAATTTAAAATAGAACGATACTCAAAATAAGTTCCCAGTTTACAAACCAACAAAAACAAGTATAGCATTAATACAAATAACGTATCAGACTCCGCACAGAATACAACAACGAAGCACAGGGCATCTCCCTGGCTACTAAACTGATACATACATATATGCTATACGCTACTGGGACACTCAACAACCTCCTGGGGCACCGCCAGCTGGGTTAGATCCTCGACCAGCTGTATGACCTGGAAAACACAACAGACAACAAACAAACCAAGCACCAGAGGACATTGGGGTCAAACCCCAGTACGGAGAGCAAAAGAAATAGCTAAAGAAAAGCATAAGATAAAATGCAAATACTATGCGTGCAATCGAGGCTACCACCGAACACCGGGATCCAAGGAATCCTGCAGCTGCTCAACAACCAAAATCAAGTGCCCTGAAATGAGGTGTGAGAGCTACTCACTCCGCTCATATACATACTCAACCTGCGGTCACCCAACCCATAAGGTGTGAGAGCTACTCACTCCGCTCATGGTGGCCAATCGCACCAACAGGGAGAAAGCACGTGAGGTGTGGGAGCTACCCACTCCGCCCACAATTCTGCACTTTAGCACGTACAACTCATGCAGTACAAGGCACGGCAATAAAAGAGATCTGAATGCACAATAATAACAAGTGTATGCGATGAACAGCAGGCAGCAACAATGCGCAGCATACACAGAATAACACACAACAATCACTGCACATATCCACGCCAGATCTCACACATTATCTCTGCCAATTTCCAAGCTATGACAAGCTCAAATCCGTACCTTATACTTCTGAGCTATAATAGACACTGCAAGAAATCCCGAAGACTCTGGTAAAAGCCTGTTAACCAACAATGTACACAACATAAATCTTACGGGATACAAACATAGAACTCTTGACCGGGAGACACTCTCAACCAGCGCTCAATTCTATCAACACTACACAATCGGAAGCTCAAAACAACACACTACAGCCAAGATCTTACAACAATTCGAAGCTACCTACTCACGGCGAACACACGACCAAGACAGTAACTTCGCGACCTTGCTCTAGCTAACCACAGCCCCCAAGAATGGTAGTAATCGACAAGGCTTCTCGAGAGGAGTCCAAAGCTACTCGTACGAGCAAAACAACCACCGGAAACGATGGGAATTCGCCGGAAAAGCTCACGGCTGAACAGTGCTCTAGGGTTCGAAACGAAGAACACAGACGAGGGAAATATTTTCTAAGTATGGAATTGATATCACACTACAAAGACCAAGTCTTCCTATAAATAGCACTAGCAACGACTGAAAATCAACACAAACAATTGTCCACCGACAAAACCAGTCGACACCATCAATCTCCCAAACCAGCAGGTACCAACTAACCAGCAGGTGCAAGGAACCAACTGCTGATTCCCAAACAACGCTAAAACAAATCACAAAGCAAACCAACGGCTGGTTCTCAAAACGGCGTCGCGCCAACTTACTCAAAC
>KV003191.1:8651-19853 GCA_001598015.1 Dorcoceras hygrometricum | reverse complement strand
TCCGTTTGGCCCTCCGGTTGTTACCGATGTTCTTTGTACCGCTCATGCATTTGCACGACATGATACATTGCATGAAGTATCTGAATTGCTGTTTTATGCTGCTCTTCGTACTGGGGTTTGACCCCGATGTCCCTCTGGGGCTGGTTTGTTTTGTTTGCCTACTTGTTGTTCAGGTTTCCCAGGTTGTTCCGCTGGTCGTGGAGATGATCCAGCTGGAGATGCCCCAGGAGGTGTTTAGAGTGTCCCAGTTATGTATAGTATCTTTTGTACCGGTATCGCCGCGGGTGGGATGTCCCGGGTGGTGCTTAGGCTTATATAGTTATTAGTCTGTCTGTGATTTGTGGTTTTCAGCTATTGTATTTGGCCGTTGGGCAGTGGTTGTATTCGTTATAATGATACTATGTTATTTTGATCATGTGTTAACTGGGATTATTTTGAGTATGACAGTATTTTAATTTATGTTTTCTTCGTCAGGCCAAAAGCGAAAAAACTTTTTAGCCACTTTTTAAGTGCTTCCGCTATGTTTTGTGTGTTTTGACTCTGTGTTGTGCACGAGGCCTGACAGTGAACCTCTCAGTCCGAGAGTTCTCCTCATACAGCTCTTTGAGATGAAGGTGTATGCCAGCAGCATACTCCGTCTTCTCAAACCGCCGCTGCATTTTGTTGGACATAGATGCTATCATATAGCACCGTGCCTTAAGCTCGTAATCCCACCATTTGTCCTGCTTTGCCAGCTCCTCAGGACTGGCATTGGCAGGGGCTTCCTTCGGAGGGTTCTTCTCTAGCGTGTAGAGAAGTTTCTCCGAAGCCAAGACAATCTTGAGGTTTCGAAGCCAATCTTGGTAGTTTAAGCCAGTGAACTTGTTGCTATCCAATATAGCAGCAAGTGGATTTTTGATCGAAGACATAATGAAAGCAGTTTATACTAAAAAGAAAAATAGACATGCATTATTGACTATTCATGAAAAATGCTAAGACATAAAACATGGTCATTTAGTTTTATGAATTACCCTCCCACTATTTAACGACACCACCCTTTAATGAAATCGAGAAAGCAAGTTTCCTTAATGGTTACACAGAGTCCAATCAAGAAATCATGATCTCGAATAATATCAGCCAACCATGACCCTCAAAAGGTAGAGCCCAATTGCAACAGGTGAAACCTCCATGTATATACCTCACGTCCAGTAAGGGTCCAATAATATGACGCTGATTACTATCACGTGTCAAGATGATCCATCAATGTTGAGTTGTGATGGACGGTCCCCTTAATGTCCCCAATAATATGAGCCAGCGTTAAAGGGAGTTCCAACCAACTCACAGCAAGTGTCAATGACGTGTACAGCTTTTAGACATACATAACCCCCTCAATAATATGAGCCGGGCCATGTATACGGGTAGCATCGACGTACACCTACTGTTGATGGAAGGTAGGAAATTTTAAACAATATTTAAATTCCCTTAGCTTATCGAATAAACTTTTAATTTTGATATATATTTTAAATCAAATTTATAATGAGGGATTTTAATTTTGAAATTTGGTCTCAATAAATTTAAATCAAATTAAAAAAAATACGGATTCAACAGATATATATCACATATATAATTGGGATGATTGATGAGCGAGAGCTATGCGATCTGTGGTTGCCAAGCACGGATCTAAGTCCAATCCTAGGTGACATGCAGTATGCAAATGCAATCCTATTACATAAGCTTTCAGTTTTACAAGTCTTTGGTCTTCATTATCTTTGATCATCATCTCCACCATCTTCAAAATTATTCTCCCACTAAGTCTAGTATTTACATTTAAATAACCATTGAAAAATAGGGATACATTATAAAGGGGTGGGAACAGGCCAAAAACCAGGTCCACTTTGAATTGATTTCAACAATATTAAAACAAAATTATAAAACCTAGCATACACCAAACACATTGGGCACGGCTCTCGATCATCCCAAACATTATCTATACAATTAACTCAATTAATTGACATAAATAAAATAATAAAATTTGATTTATCCAACAAAATAATATTTTAAATATAAAAACTTATTTTGTTATTTTAATTGCATCAATTTTTGGGCTTAAAACAATTTTAGGCCCAATATCTCAAAATTTTAAAAAATTAATTTTGGTCCAACCAAAAAGGCCCAATAGCAAGTATTGGCCCAAAAACAACTCGGGCCTCCCGGGACAGGCTGGGAAAACCCTAGTATTCAAAAACCGACGCCGCATCTCCGCCTAGGAACCATCGCACGGGCGGTGCGCTGCCGTAATTGCATCAATTTTTGGGCTTAAAACAATTTTAGGCCCAATATCTCAAAATTTTAAAAAATTAATTTTGGTCCAACCAAAAAGGCCCAATAGCAAGTATTGGCCCAAAAACAACTCGGGCCTCCCGGGACAGGCTGGGAAAACCCTAGTATTCAAAAACCGACGCCGCATCTCCGCCTAGGAACCATCGCACGGGCGGTGCGCTGCCGCCCGCATGCGTGCAGCACGAGTGCTGCATGCTGTGCGTGCCCCTGTGCGCAACTTGTGCGCACGGGGGGTCGGCCACCTGCGCGACCAGCTCGCGAAGGTGGGGCGGCGGGTGTGCGCACGCCCCTGTGCACAACGTGTACGCACGGGGGGGGGGGGGGCGTCCCCCCACGCGACCAGTTCGTGCAGGTGGGGTGGTGGTGTGCGCACAACCGTGTGCACCGTGCGCGACTTGCGTGCACGGTTACCGGCCGACGGGTGCAACGCCCGCCGGGCTGTGCGCGCAGGGCGTGCTCAACAGGCGCGCAACGCCCGCCGCACCGTTCACGTGGGATGCGCGCGCGTATCCTATGATCCCAACGAATATTTCACGAGCAGAACCTCCTCGCCAGGACGATCGCAGCGTAGTGCGACGGTGGCGGCGGCGGCGAGAGGAGGAGAGGGGGAGAATTTGCTGAATAGCTTTTGTTGTATTTTTGTTTTCTTTCTCCCTTCATGCCATATTTATAGATTTAGGGAAAGAGTTTGATGTAAACAAAACTATGAACATTCGTTCAAGTAGAACTGTGAACATTTTTTTCAAGTAGAACTGTGAAAATTCGGTTCAACTCAAACTATGAACATTCGGTTCAACTTGAACTGTGAACATTCGGTTCGACTCCCTCGATTGTGGTCTCATCATAATCCCGATCGATGATAAGATATCACCGATGTGCTCAGTTTACAAAACTTATCATTATGATGCAAAATCAAATATTCGGACCACTAAATCTATATATGACAGGTTTTACTCTCATTAGATAAATATGGAAATCCTACTCCCTTAGCTACTTTTGGGAAGTCATACTCCCAACCTTTCTCCTACTATACTCAACACTTTGAGTACCATATCCTTGTCTGCATGGGAATTGGTAAACCACTACACTGTGTGACCCTCAATGGTTCAGGGATACAGCTAGCCGTGGGCTCACAACTCATTGTGAATCAGAAAACACATTTTCTGATCTATCAATCGCACCATGGTAAAGCGCCTAGCAACATCGTCCCATGATCCCATAGGTATCATTGATAGTGCATGCAAGAACCAGTCGGTCATGGTTAGCGTATAGTATGGTCCTTTCAACTCATATATCCCGATCGAATCAACGACCATTGGTAAATCAAGAGTCGTTAGATACTAGATAGCCATGCATACATCTTGGAGATCAGAATAGCGACATCACGAGTGCTACCAGGTAAACTCATTTACACTGAAGCACAAGAGTACTCTGGCCAGAGATTTGTCACACTATTATCTCCTCAGATAGCATAGGATATCCTCGCACTAGGGCGAGCGGTGAATCCTCGACAACAAAGAATCGACTCCAGATGCTTCGTGACCTAACCCAATCTTGACACCTGATGACCCTCACGGAGTTGATAAACGAGTCAAAGTGAGGCGACTAATCATGTAGAGTCTCAATGATGTTTTGAGTAGTAAGGAATAATCCATACAACCAATACCTCGGACTCTCCAATCAACAAATGGTAACCACTTGGAGAATCCGAACGAGGGTAGTTCGATAGTTCGCCAGGCAAACCATCCATCTGCATGCTCAGAACATCACAATGTTCCCTACCAATGAAATGTGGTAATTCACATCGCAGATGCTAGTCTCAAACTCGGGCGACCTTATCCTCATTTTGACGGCCCAATCGGCTAGGAACAAGTTTCAGAATACACAGTGACTATTAGATGTGTTTCATGATGGCCATCATATCCACTATCACATCTAACATACACTATGGTGCATTCTAGGTCTTTATCCAACACAATTGTTAACATTATAAAATAATGATGATAAAGAATGCCATATATAAAATGCGAATTTTATAAACAAAGATTGTTTTACACAAAGAGTCATCTGTTAAGGTAAAATTTATTAGTTTTGGTGATAACAAAAATGAGACAAGTACTTAATTCAAAAGTAACATCTGGACAGTTAGTAAGTTGTAGTCATTAACAGTTATGCATAATTCAGATGTTGGGTCGACTATCACACAACGAGTTGATTTTCAGAAGTCATGATATCATGCTCAGAAGTCTTGACGTCATCCCAGTATTTCGAAGTGTTCAGAAGCAGTGACGTCATTTCAGTGTATTGAAGCTCAGAAGACGTGACGTCATTATTTGTTGTCAGGTCGATGTTTTGAAATAGATTTGGCATTTTGGATCAGTTCAGATTTCGGGAACAGTGTATTCAGAAGTGAGCTACAGTGGAAGATCTATTGTTGGAAGCATAGGGCATTCAGATTTGAGTAACAGTTTGTGATCTATTGTTTCAGTTTCGAGTATTTTAGTAGTAAACAGTATCTATTCAGTTATCTCAGATCTCAGTACTTCAGAAGTGGATGTATTCAGTTTTTGGATAAACCTACTTTGAATCAGAAGTGACTTGTTGGGAGTATACAGATTTTGGGTTAACAGAGCGTTCAGACATCAAAACAGTATCAGTTGCTACATTAAGTTGTTGCATTCAGATGTTCCAAATACATTGTCTCTATTTATTTCAGATGTTGATACATTCAGATGTGACAACTCGTTTACTCAAATCAGAGTTAAGATAGTCATCTTCTTCAGGAAAGGAAGAACTGTGTTAACGAAGAGAGATTTCAGGCGCAAACGACGAACCGATTCAAACACTATCTATATTCAAAATTGGAAAGAATCAATGGTGAAGATTGTATCGTACAATTTCCTGGAATTAAGGAAAAAATGTCAGTGCTATTTTGGGTAAATAGTACGCAGTATACAGATGACGTTATACGGTGTTTGCACAAATATGGACATACGACAATTTGGCTCCGACGAAGCGTAATTTACCTCTAGTGGAGCAGAATATGCGATGGACATATATTCAAAAAGGGATTCTATTTCCTTGGCTATCTTTATGATCGTTGGAGACAAATGGTATAAATAGCTGGAATTTAAATTGAAGAAGCTCTCTGATTCTCTGCCATTCTTAGTCTCCATTGTTCTCGAGCTTATTGCTTTTGACGCTATCATTCACGAAAAAGCTCATACATTCACTGGACGCTTTCATCGCAAAATATTCTAAGTCCAGTGCCTGAAACTCGAAGAACACTCAGAAGGATTTCATAGATTTAACCTTCGAGTTCATCTTCTGGTCCACCTTGTTGAATCAAGTTTTATTGTTAAAACCAGAAGATTTACAGTCTCAATAGTTTTGCATTCCATTGTATCATCCGTTGTTGAGTCTGTAACAAACGTGATACACAAAGCCGTTTGATAGAAATTCTAAGTGTTGTATTCAGCAGTTACATCTGCTTGTTGTTGGGAGTTTCTAGGAGTTCACCTGGAGCGAGGCTCGGTGATTGGGTGTTTACTGAGGCTGTACTCATCAAATCTTCTAGTGGAACCTTCCGGAAAAGGAAGAAGGGGAGATGTAGGATATTGATATCCGAACTTCCATAAACAAATTCTCGACCTTATACTTTTACATTATCGCATTTATTTAAGCTTTAACTGTTCACTGATTGACGGGCTTATTTCCGCACATTTACTGTTAGCCAAGAAATCAGCATTAAAACCGAGATACCTTAAATATGGTAACTCGAATTTAAGTTAAGAGGGTGCTTGTAAAAATCGTTTTAAAGGTTTCGAAAATATTTAAAATACCAAGGAGTTCATTCAACCCCCCCTTCTGAACTCCTAGGCCTGTTTTTCGAGCCATATGATCCTATCAATTGATATCAGAGCCTGCGCATCTCAGTTATTGGACATCTTGTTGTTTGTGCTTCATTATATTCAAATATGTCTATTTCTCACAACAAAATTCCTATGTTTTCCAAGAAGGGCTATGATGACTGGAAGATCATATGCAAACGCCTTTGGCTGCTCAGGATGATGATATGTGGTTGGTCATCACAGAAGGGCCGATGAAAATTATGAAGCCAAACTTGGCCTTTCCTATATCTAATGGCGAGCCCCAGTATCTAGAAAAGAGCAGACATGAGTACTCCAACGAGGACAAAAAGAAAGAAAATCCGGATAACGTGGCCAGGGACATTCTTTATAAGACACTAGACAAAAACATGTTCAGATTAAAACCTGCGCCACAACAAAGGAGATATGTGAGAAGCTGATACAAATTTGTGAAGGCAATGAGACTAAGGAGAATAAGCTTACTGTGGCTCAGCAGAAGTATGAGTCTATTAAGATGAAATATGGAGAGACTATGACAGAGTTTGATGAGCGCTTCAGTGCTGTTGTAAAGAGCTTACCAGTTTGGGTAAAGAATACAGCAACCGTGAGTTGGCATTGAAGGTGATGAGAGCATTGCACAGGGAGTGGGACGTTAAGACGATGGCCATGCGCGAGTCCAAGGATTTGAACAAGCTTGAACTGCATGACCTCTTCGCGAATCTAAAAGCTTATGAGTTCGAGTTAGAAACTAGAGCAAAAGCTGGATCCTCAGCATCTCAACCAACTAAAGCATTGGCGGCAACATCTGAACAGTGCTCTCCAAGCACAAGCAAATCTGCTGAAAAACTCAGCAACGATGCCATGTCCCTCTTCGTTAAGAAGTTTGGGAAATTTACCAGTTTGGGTAAAGAATACAGCAACCGTGAGTTGGCATTGAAGGTGATGAGAGCATTGCACAGGGAGTGGGACGTTAAGACGATGGCCATGCGCGAGTCCAAGGATTTGAACAAGCTTGAACTGCATGACCTCTTCGCGAATCTAAAAGCTTATGAGTTCGAGTTAGAAACTAGAGCAAAAGCTGGATCCTCAGCATCTCAACCAACTAAAGCATTGGCGGCAACATCTGAACAGTGCTCTCCAAGCACAAGCAAATCTGCTGAAAAACTCAGCAACGATGCCATGTCCCTCTTCGTTAAGAAGTTTGGGAAATCATGAGAAGATCCTACAACCCTTCTGCTTCTTTCATAAATCTGACAAAATTAGTGCTGATATGAACTGTTTTAATTGTGGCCGTCCAGGACATTTTGCTGCTGATTGCAACAGGCCCAAGAAAGAAGACCGATTCAAGAGAGATGAAAAGAAAGATGATCAAACCAAAGAGAGATCCAAGGATAGATCCAAGGATAGGAGGATGAGGACAAGATCTGACAAGAAGCCCAACATAAAGTATGATAGAAAAGTAGTGGTTGCAGAAGAAAGCACCAAAAGCTGGGCGGACTCAGATTCTGATTCCTCATCAAGCAGTTCTTCTTCAAGAGATAGTGAACAGGAGGAAGTTCACTGCCTCATGGCTAAACAATCCTCAGAAGATGAGGTATTCGATTTCTCTAATGTTGAATTTACACGAGAGGACCTAATCAGTGCACTAAATGATATGGTCCAAGAGTACCGTAAGCTTTCTCACACATTCGAGGAAGTTAAGGCTGAAAACATTGATTTGAAAAATAGTTCGGTTGATCCAAGTACTGTTCAACTTGGTGAAGCTGACAGTTTAAAAATCGAGTTGAGTAAGCTGAAGGCTGAGAATGAATTGTTGAGATTAAAGTCCTGTGAGCTCAAGTCTGAAATTGAAAAATTAAATTTGATAATGAGCTCCTGGACCCAGTCTTCTATCTCTCTAGACAAGCTGTGTGAGATTCAGAAGCTAGCGAATGATAGAACTGGCTTAGGTTTCAATACTAGTGAAAGCAGCTTTGGGGAGACTTGTACTCAATCAAATCTAGCACATGACAAGTTCAAAAAGATGAGCTTTGTAAAAGCTAGTGTGATACATGATCCATGCGAGTCGGTACGGTATGATGACCTGATCTCGGAGCTATTGAATAAGAAAAGAAAAGCTGGTATTGGCTATGACAGACCCGAGAGTTCTAAGTCTGGTTGGCTAAAGAACAGACTTGACAAGGAAAAAGCAAAAGCTGGATCCAAGTCATTTGTTCAGAAGAAACAAAGACGTGGCTCTAAGAAGGTTAAGTCCGAATGGAAAAAGGTTAGGCCTCGTAGAGATCTTAGTGGTCAGAATATCAAACCAAAGCTCAATAGATCTCACAACATTTCTGCACAGACCTTTATGGACTATCATACTGGGAAAACTGTCAAGGTCATTCAAGTATGGGTCCCGAAAGGGGTAATCCTATCTGGACCCAAGTAAAATTGGGTACCAAAATCTGTTTGTGTGATTGCAGGACCACAGGTACAAAGCTGCTGATGAATCAATCATATGGTACCTGGACAGCGGTTGTGCAAGACATATGACTGGAAACCCAAAGCTGCTAACAGATGTGACACCTCATAGAGGAGCAAAGATAGTCTTTGGTAACAATGCTCATGGTAACACTGTGGTTAAGGGTAAGCTTATCAACGGTAACATTTCTGATGTATTAGTTGTTGATAGCTTGCGATATAATTTAATTAGCATTAGTCAGCTATGTGACAAGGGTTACATAGTTAATTTTCAACAGCACACATGCACAGTTCAGAGTCCAGAAGGACTGACTGTATTGGTAGGTAAAAGGTCAAGGAATACCTACATTATCAATTGGTCAGAACCCATGGGATCTAAACAAATTTGTTTAGCAGCCAACTCTTTCAAGAGCTGGTTGTGGCATCAGCGAATGAACCATCTAAACTTTAAAACTCTTGCTCATTTGAGTCAGCATGAAATGGTCTCTGGTCTGCCCAAAATCAATTTTTCTAAGGACAAGATCTGTGCCGCATGTCAGCTTGGTAAACAAATCAAATCTACTTTTAAAAATAAAGGCGGTAAACATTCTTCCCAAAGCTTAGAGCTTTCACATATGGATCTCTTTGGTCCTATTCCCATAACGAGCTTAGGGGGAACGAACTACACCCTAGTTGTTATTGATGATTTTACAAAATTTACTTGGGTGTTTTTTTTAAAGGCAAAATCTGATACCGCTGACCAGCTGATACGCCTTTTAAAACGTTTGCAAGATGACAGATCTTGTACAGTCAACAGGATAAGAAGTGATCGTGGTACTGAATTTTTAAATCATAAATTAATTTCTTATCTAGAAGACATTGGGATAAAGCATGAGCTTTCAGCAGCTAGAACTCCTGAGCAGAACGGGCATGCTGAGAGGAGAAATTGTACTTTAAAAAAAGCTGCTAGATCTATGATTGCTTATTCTGGTATTTCACAAAAATTTCTGGGCAGAAGCAGCTAACACAGCTTGATACACTCAGAACAGATCTATGATTAGTAAGTTGCACGGTAAAACCCCATATGAGATCTGGACTGCCAAGAAACCTGATATTTCATATTTCAGGGTGTTTGGGTGTAGATGTTTCATTAATAATTGAAACACACTAAAAAACCTCTAATTTTTTTTGAAAGCTGACGTGGAATATACATTTAATGAAATCTATAAATAAAAAAATAACTTAAGCATTTAAAAAATAACATCTCAACATTCGTTAAAACGACTGAAAAAATCCTTAATCCACGTTTCCCAAGCTAACATAAAAATCAGAGTATTTAAAAACTGTTTGCGGAAATCATGTCTAAAAGAAAAGGCGTAAAGCAACTGAGTTGCCACGGGGTAACAGCCGCAGCGGAGCATCAGACGTCCTCACCGTCGGTCGGAGTATCTCATCAACATCATCATGCTCACCTGCACCATTTAAACCTAGCGAGCCTAAAGGCCCAGCATGCTATATCCGCTAATAACAAGGTACATATAATAAAACCACATGCAGGCACATAATTATAGGAACATAATTTCATGACATGCGTGCTTAAAAGATCTTAAACGTTAAATCATACTGTAGTCGTACATACTTCATCATATAACATATATGTTAAGGCATAGCATAAACATAACATAACTTAAAAGAACATGTGAGTCGTATCCATGAAGTGAAAGCCATTAATTCGATTGATCAATCTATAAAACAACGTACGTGGCGGTGTGGTTCACCCCGATATCACACGAGGATCCCTATATGTCACACCTCTATGCTGCCACTTCACCATGATGTCACACATGGATCCATAAGCTCATCATTATACATTAACAGGGGATCCCCGGACCCGGCTACCCGGCTAACTCCCATCATTACTTTGCCCCACAACACTTTAATCCCTCAAAATATTTTTCATTCATGCCTTAACATAACTTAAACTTTCATGATGCATGCGTTTCATAAAATCTTGCAACTTAAAAACCTTGGCCCATTAATATATATTTAATTTCCTTAAAAACATTTCATAAATCAATACATAACATAATACGTATATAATTAAATATATATTCATGGGCCTATGCATTTTTTTTCTCGGCCGTTTCAAGGACTGGCTCAAGCGACTGGCCCACTAATTCTAAGCCCAAGGTCTCCACTAGACTTAAAATAATACTAAGCCCAACTCAAAATTGCCCAACATCAAGTAATTACCCCTTTAAAATAACGGCCCAAAATCTAAAAATTTGACTTAAAATCCAAATTACTTAAAAATCGACAACTTAAAATAACTTTTGACTTAAAATCATTGACCCAAAAATCATTTTGACCAAGAATAATTTTGACTTGACTCGATAAAATGACTTGGACTTTAAAATAAAACTACCCGGCCCATAAATAAAATAACTCGGACCAGACTTAAAATATTTGACTCGACACTTGACCAACTCGACCCGTCCCCATTGAACCGACCCATCGGCCCAACCGAACCGGCCCAAGCACATCTCCCAATTACCCTAGACCAAAAACACACACA
>KV003190.1:177347-189238 GCA_001598015.1 Dorcoceras hygrometricum | reverse complement strand
GGGGACGCGTGAGACACGGCGGCGGCGGCGGCTTTTGGGAGAGGAGGGAGGCGGCCACTTAGAGCTAGGTTTAGGGTTTTGGTTTTTGTCAAGTGTTTTGATTAAGCCTCTTAAGTCTACATTAAGTAGACAAGCAATAGACTTGGACCGGCCCAACGGGCCCGGGTCCAACGGATGAACATTTGGTTCATCCCTATCACCGTGACTTCATCGTAACTCCGATGGCCGATTAGATCGGACCGATCGATTCAGTTTCCAAAACTGAATACTATGATCTGAAAAACCATTTTTCAGAACCCCAGTGCAAAATGACCGTTTTGCCCTTCAACAGCGGAAATCACGATTTGACCCCTGTTGACTTTTAGGAAGTCGCACTCCCCAAAATCCTCTTCCTTTGCTCAACACATTGAGCTCAGTATCCATGCGGGAATCTCGAATCCAGTACTTGTGTGACCCTCAATAGTTTAGGGATACAGATAGTCGTGGGCCCACAACCATTGTGGCTCCGGAATCACAATTCCGGACTTGCCCAATGGATCATGGTAAGAGCGTCTAGAAACATCGCCCCATGATCCCCTAGGTATCACTGATAGTGCCTGCAAGAACCAGTTGGTCGTGGTTAGCGTACAGTACGGTCCTTTCAATCCATATATCCCGATCAGATCAACGACCATTGGTAAATCGAGAGTCGCTATAGATCCGATAGCTATGCATATATCTTGGAGATTGAATAGTGACATCTCGAGTGTAACTAGGTAAACACATTTACCTAAAACACTTCTAGTACTTTGGCCAGAGATTTATACACTATTATCCCCTCAGATAGCATAGGATATCCGCGCATGTCTGCGAGCGGTGAATCCTCGACAACGATGCATCGACTCCTACATGCATCGGGGTCTCACCCAATCCCGCCGCCTGATGACCCCAAGTGAGTCGGCAAACGAGTCAAAGTGAGACGCCTATCATGTAGAGTCTCAATGACGTTTCGAGTCGTGAGAACTAATCAGTACAACCAAGACCTCGGACTTATCCACTCGACAAATGGTAACCACTTGGAAAGTTCGAACGAGGGTAGTTCGATAGATCACCAGGTCACTATCTATCTGCATGCTCAGAACATCATAATGTTCCCTACCAATGAAACATGGTACTTCGCATCGCAGATACTAGTCTCGAGCTCGAGCGGCCTTATCCTTATTTTGACGGTCCAATCGACTAGGAACATGTTCAGAATACATAGTGACTATTAGATGTGTTTCATGATAGCCGTCATACCCACTATCACATCTAACATACACTATAGTGCATTCTAGGTCTTTACTCAACGCAATTGTTAATCATTATACAACACAATGAAAGTAAAGAATGCCATATAAATAAATGTGAATATCATATATAAAGATTGTTTCATACAAGAGTCTATAAATCCACACGCCATAAGTTGGCTAGTTGGGCATATACTCTAACAACAATTTCACTAGAAATGTCTTTCCCTGACACTAGCATACTTCGAGAGTTAATAGAGTCTTTAGATTCTCCCTCGCCTTACAGAGATGGATATGAGAGTGGTGAGGTAAACACTCTGACCACTAGGGAGGCTCGAAGATCCAAACTAGCTCAAATTGCCCAAGAGGGGGCATATATTGTGGTGTCAGATCAGTGGTGGTATGAAGTGAAAGCCTCCGTTCTTCAAGAGTCCGACATCCCTAAAATTCATGAGAATTCAAGGATTTCGGATATTTCAAGGCGCCTCTTCCCGAGATCAGGAACCGAGCACATCGTCCCCATCGACTTCCATACCTTCTAAAATAATCAAATAGATATGGGTCTTAGGTTCCTGATCCCTAATTTTTTATCCAACAGATCTATGATTATCAGGTATTTGTCCTAGCCAAATGATCATAGAGTTGTTGGATAAAATTAGCTAGCCAGATGGCCCCAAGGGATTCTGTTTAAGTATTTTGAGTCATGTATGTCCTTCTGCAACAGATCCATGTCAAAACATTGGGACTTGGGACGTTTTATGTATAGGATAATATGAAGTCGGGTTTTATTGTAGGGAACCCGAGCTCCCATAAAGAGTGGATGATCAGATATATCTTTGTCAAGCATAATGTCAAGAAAAGGAGCCCTTGGCATTGAGACATGTCCTTGTCAGATAGTGTATACACTCAGCGTCCTCCTGCGCCCGACCAGACCCTCGACTTGAACAACTTTCTAGCCATTATGAGCATAAAATGTTTCAACGCACAATATTTGTTTAACGATGATCTTCTTTGCCACTTTAAATTAGGTATCATTGTCCTATCTTATGCATTGGTTTATCACAAAGATGCTTTTCTACCAAACTACTAATGTATCTTTTTGTCTGTGAGATGATTGAAAGAGGAAAGTGGAGATGCTCAAGGCAATTCGGGAGAAGAGGAGGATAATCGGGGGATCCCCGAGCTCTTAGGTGTCCCGAGCAAGGGGAAGAGCAATAGCAAGGTTTCTTCTATCATGGAGTAGAGACTGAAGGAAAATAATTTAGTAACAGTGCCTGCATCAGTGGTGGAATTGGATGCCTCATTGCCGAATCAGGTCATCCCAGAAAAGCCCCTCCCTAATAAGGGGTTAGGAGCGGGGCCTCCTGAGACGATTTTTGACCACATGGTCTTCTTAATGGCCTATCCCATAGGGTTGCGCTGGGTTTTTACATAATATGGTTCGTGATGAAGATGTTAGGATGGTCCCGCCGACCTTGACGCTGATGCTCTAGAGGCCATGGCCCTCCACTTCATGAAGGTATCTTTTATTTATTCATCTTTCCTTTTTATTCTTAGCGTGATCGTGTGTTTTTTCTTCGTGTAGGGATTGGTATTGTGAGGGTAAGTGTCTAGCTGCATTTCTCGAGCTCGAGAAGAGGTTATCATATCGCGATGTTCCATGTACGATGTGTGGGGTTGCCATGATCAGATGATGGGATAGTTCGGGAGCTTCGATCTCAGCACGATGAAGAAATATGGACCACATTATAGGAGTAAAGCGCATCCACTATTGTAAACTTCACAACATGCATCTTCTCAATTCTCCACTCCCGAGTGTCAGGGTCAATGAACCACCACTATCGGCTTTAAAGAGTAAAAAGGATCCATACAGTACTCCCATAAATCCATTTATCCATGGATTTTTTAAATAATACACTGGCCGAGCTTCCGGAATCCACGAATATGAGGGCTGCCTCATAATTGGCGATCATGGCCCTTATCACAAGGGCATTGTTATGTGCATCGATTCCTCCATACAAGTCATCAGGTCCAAAAGAGATGGTGGCCCGATGTCCTTACCATGACTTCCTCCAGGATCTCTAGGCGTCGACCAAAATTTCAAGCTCGATTGGAGTCCCCATCAGTAGGTTCCCCTGAGATCATATTGATTACACCCCAAGGTTGTGGGTCACAGGGTTCACCATGGTACTGACTCATGCCATTCTTGGGAACACCCCTCTCCCGATTAAGTGGTTTAATCTCTTGCTATCAATTCCCTTTGTCTCTTCTCCTTTTTGGTGGTCAAGATGGTCCTTCGCCAATCAAGATTGCTACATTTAGATTGTGATGGATGATGCACTCCAGCTCCTAATCCATATGATGAAATTGACCCGTGGTGTACCCATAATCTTTTTTAAAATCACATAACTTCCCGAATGTCGGGATTTGTTGACCACCTTTACTCCCACAGGGTCTTTGCACTAGTCTTCTGCCATCACAAATTCTAGTGCTCGTGCCTTGTTAACTTTCAGAGACATACCAGCTGTGGACTGCCCTAATAACAAAGAAATGTTAGGTCGCACGGACCGAGGTGCCGCTTTATCATGCTCAAAAAATCCGTAAATCATGAGTTATTTAAATTGTTTCAAAAGGTTAAATAGCTATTTTTCCTTTTAACATTTCAGTTTTTGGCAGAGCTGATTTATTCGGTTTTAAGTCGGACGTTTTGTGAATAGTTCCCAGAAGATGAACCCAAGCACGATTCAAGTTTTAAAAAAAGATTTTAAAAGAGATGATTTCGGTTGGTAGGCACTCATACCTGTGTAGTACTTTAAAACCTACTACACATCAACTTCATCATTTTATTCGCCATTTGAGGCGCTAAGAGTTTTCTCTAAATAAAATCCAACTGAAGTCCTTCTGCTTTCTAAAGATTTTTTTGCTCGTGCTTGTGGAAGATTCAAAGCCGGAGCTATTCTCTGCAATTATCGTTCAG
Source organism: Dorcoceras hygrometricum (assembly GCA_001598015.1). NCBI lineage: Eukaryota > Viridiplantae > Streptophyta > Magnoliopsida > Lamiales > Gesneriaceae > Dorcoceras > Dorcoceras hygrometricum. The sequence continues at coordinate 184,993 of KV003190.1, read as the reverse complement.
CTTTGAGGCAAGTAAACTCTGTTTTTTTTTTGCTTCTGTGAAAGCTTATTATGTTCGATTCTGGTGCTGTGAGTTTTGAGTAGCATTTTATGCTTTTCAAATGATGTTATGATATGTACGCTTGTAGGTTTCCAGATAAAGGTTTTAAGTTCTCGCATGATAACAAAAGAACTCCTGTGACAGTTTGAGTTGTCATATCTTTTAAATTTTTGGGATGTACAAAAGTAGTTTCTAAGTAAGTTCTCTGAGTGTTTCTAGTGTTTATGTCTTGATGGATGGCTAAGGATGAGGCTCTGAGCTGATAAACAAAGTTGGTCTAGTTAGAACTTTGTTTTGATCTGATACGCTTAGCTAATTGGTCCGAACTTCTCCAAGCTGTTTTCATCACTATGTTGATTATTCTAATTCAATATTTTCGGTTCATAATTTGAACTCCGAACTGTTCCAGTTTATCCATCGAGATATAATATTTCTTTGAGCTTAATTGAACATGAGATCTGCCTCATTACTCTAAGCTGAGTTGACTATTTCTTTTAAGTTTGCTATCCATTTCCGAGCCCGTAATCTGTTTTTCCTCTTTTGAGCTATTCCAAGTTCATGATCTATTTTCCCCCTCTGAGCTGCTCCAGGCTCCCGATCCGATCTGAATTGCCTAAGCTGAGTTGACATTTTTTGACCTTCTTAATTCAGCCCGATTGTACTAGGTTGTGCTGACTTTCTCTAATCTGAGTTGACCAACTAGTCATGATCTATTTTCTATCCAGAGCTGAACTAAGCTACGATCTGTTTTCTACTCTGAGCTGAGTTCAATTTTTCAGTTGTGTCCAATAGTACTCCCAACAGTCTTTTCAAACAAAATGGAGTTTCAACACTAGTATGTGCAAACGTTTTAATGCGATATGGCAAGGTTATGAAGGAGGAATGATAGAAGTTTCGATATCATATTTCATAAAGTTTAAATAAGTTTATTTCAAAGTTTTATGATGTGTGACAAAGATAACAAACGGCCAGCGTATGAGAGTGTGGATGTCAGTCGACGGATTGGGGGGTGCCCCTCCAAACATGAATGCTAATGTGTGATAGTTAGCCATATACCTGATGTCAGATGAGCTTGATCAAGCAACCAAACCTAAAGAGAACTTCTGCGCCACATCTCATGCAGAAAATGAATCATGGGTTATTTCATAACCGCATAGTTTTAAGAAAGTTCAAGTTTAATGTTTACTTCCTTTATGTTTAAGCTTATATTTTCAGTTGTACTGTGTTCTTGTTATTACCAGACTTTACCTGCTGGGCCCTAGGCTCACTAGATTTCATGGTTGCAGGTGAGGGTGTTTAGCGTGAGCTGGCTGGTGCGAACTGGAGCAGACTGGGGATTGTTTATCGATGGACCTACGTTTCCGTGCTGTTTCAGATTGCATCTCTTTTGTTGTATTGATCATTGAACAAACATGCCATTTGTATTCTGTATCAAATTATATTAAGATTAATTGTTTCCCCGTTTGAATGAGATCAGCTCGTGTAATTTTTCTCGTCTTCTTAATATCGTAATCCCTAATCTAATTTCTCACCATGAGTTGTTTTATACTCGCGATCCGACTTTTATTCTCCAAGCTGATATTAGCACCATGTTGTTATTCTAATCTGAATTGTTCTCTAAAATCGCAAATCATACCTTAATCGTATGTTCCTTTTGAAATCCTAAAATTTGAAAATGTTGTACGCTTTTCCTTTGTACATTCGAGATTATTTAGTAAATCGGTGGACTAGGGCACCACAACTTGGAATCAGAGCATGATCCTTGAGATAAACACACGCTTCCAGTCTGAGACAGTTTTCGTCAGCCGCTTCCTCCAGCTTGTGAGTTTATTTTGATGTTGTATAGTAATGTTTTTTCCCTTGTTAGTCACGTGGTTTGGATACGATTACATATCATGTCAGGAAGAGGAAGAGGAAGAGGGAACCCCATGTCAAAAGATGCCAATCCAGGCGATAGTAACCATGTCTTAGCTGGGATGGCTCAGGTGTTAGAACGTTTAGTAGAGCGGTCGAGTCAAGGGAGTGGCCAATCATCCGATAGGATGCCTATACTGGAGGACCCTCAAGAACAGTTTAGACGTCAACGACCCCCAGAAGTTCACTGGTACGACTGATCCATTAGCAGCTGAGAGCTGGATCAAATCATTGGAAGCTATCTTCGAGTACCTGCAGCTTTCATAACTGGACAGGCCCAGGACCATTTATATGCTACGAGGGGACACAATGATTTGGTGGGAAGGAGCAAAACTGGCTGTAGACTTGGATACGATCACGTGGGAAGAATTTAAGAAAGTGTTCTTTGACTAGTATTTCATAGCTGACTGCGATCTGAGTTGAAGAGAGAGTGTTTGACCTTGAAGCAAGGGAGTATGTCAGTGCGGGATTACATCCGCAAGTTTGAGAGGGGTTGCTACTTTGTTCACATGATTGGGAGAGACGCTCAAGAAAAGCTTCGCCATTTTGTCGATGGATTGAGACCAACGCTTAAACACGATGTTAGGCTAGCTGAGCCTAAATAATTCAGGAGCAGTTGACAAGACTCTGCGAGCTGCGCAGGATTTGAAAGAGATTGAAGAAGAACGCCAGCAGAAACGCCAGGACTTTCAAGTTAGAGACCATAGATCGTTCAAGCGTCCAAAGACCAATCACCAAAAACCTCAAGGGCAACCACCACAACAGCCCCTGCCACTCAACTCAGCCCCCAGGATTGACAACAGGCCGACTTGCCCCAAATGTCACAAGAATCATGCTGGTCAGTGTAGAGCTAGACAGAATGTGTGCACAAGTGTGGTGCTCCAGGCCACTTTGCTAAGGATTGCACCCGATCAAAGCAACTCATAACCAACAGAGTATACGTTATGACAGTAGAACAGACAAACCCAAATACCACAGTAATTACAGGTAAGCTTATCACTTCTGGAAAACCTTATACTGCTTTGTCAGACTTAGGAGCGACCCATTCATTTAAATCAAAGTCTTTTGCTAAGAAATTACCCGTCCAACCTGAACTGTTGCTAGTGGGTTACCGTGTAACTGTACCCTCAAGAGAAGAACTTTTAACCCATTGTGTATTTCGTAGCATGGAACGTAGGCTTCAAGGGCATTTAGTATCCGCTGATTTGACAGTATTACCCATGCCTGAGTTTGATTTTATTTTGGGTATGGATTGGTTAACCAAGTACGGAGTGGTGATCAATTTTAAGAGAAGGGTTGTAGAGGTTAAACCACCCCTAGGAAATTAGTTCTCGTTTTAAGTTGTCCAAGGTAGTATAGTTCCTCGTCTGATTTCTTTAAGGCCAGAGCTGCTTAAGGAAAGGCTGTCAATGATTTTTGGCTAGTATATCCCTAGTAGTAGAAGAAGAGAGACCCAAACTGTTGGAAGTAGAGGTAGTGAATGAATTCCATAATATATTGCCTGACGACACCACAGGTTTTCACCAGATCGGGAACTGGAATTTGCGATTGAGCTGGTACCTAACGCTACCCATATTTCCAAACCGCCATATAGGCTCGCGCCTACAAATATGAAAGATTTGAAGGAACAAGTTCAAGATATACTGGAAAGAGGCTTCATTCGACCAAGTACTTTCTGTGGGGAGCCCCTCTGCTTTTCGTGAAGAAGAAAGATGTAGTATGAGGTTGTGCATAGACTATAGAGAGTTGCTAAGCTGACTGTAAAGAACAAGTATCCCCCTCACAAGGATCGAAGATTTTCTTGATAAACTACAAGGAGAAGTAGTGCTTTCTAAGATTGACCTCCGATCTGGGTATTATCAGCTGAATATAAAATAAACAGATATCTACAAGACTGCCTTCAGGACACGCTATGGTCTCTAAGAGTTTTTGGTCATGCCTTTTGGATTAATGAATGCACCTTCAGCTTTCATGGACTTGATGAACAGAGTGTTCCAACCTTTCTTGGACCAGATCGTGATAGTGTTTCATAGACGACATTCTTGTTTACTCTAAGAGCAGAGAGAAGCACACGAATCAGCTTAGGACAGCATTGCAAATGTTGCGGGTCAAACAGCTCTTTTCTAAGTTTAGAATATGTGAGTTCTGGTTAGAGAAGGTTGCTTTTATTGGTAATGTGATTTCCAAGGACGGACTAGAAGTCGACCCAGTGAAAGTAGAAGCAGTTCAGGACTGTCCTGTACCTAAGAGTGTGATGAAGATCCGTAGTTTTCTAGGTCTCGCAGGTTACTACAGACGGTTTGTCAAGGGTTTTTCTAAGATAGCAGTCCCATTGACGACCTTAACCAGGAAGCATGTTAAGTATGTGAAACGAACCAGACACTAGAAATTTTTTTTTAAAACATTTGCGAAAGCATAAACTTTAAATATGGCTCGTTCCCTTCTAAAAAAAATTCTAAATCATTTTCTCAAAATGCTTTAAGCTTAAATAAAGGATATTTAAAAACTTCAAACATCCAACATCGTCAAAATCATTGAGTAAAAAGAATATTGAAAGCCAACATGTTTAAAAACCAGTATCTAAACTGCAACATGACAAAACTGAATCATAAAGGCGGTCACGGGACACTGCTGCAACCAGCGCTTAGAGGTCATAACCGCCAGTCGGAATGAGCTCATCAACAGGATCATCACCTGCACCATTTAAACCTAGTGAGCCTAGAGGCTCAGCATGCTCTATCTTAATGCATAAGAAAGTATATATAATAAAAGTGCATGCAAGCACATACTGTAATTAAAATAACGTAAAAGATGTGGATGCGTGCATGATCTTAGAACATTTCATCATGTAATCATATCATAACATATCATATATCATATAAGGCATGACATATCGTAATCTGAAAGAAAGCGTAAGAGTCATATCAGTGGATGTGAGCAAAGTGTGACTGATCAGTCGTAATAACCAACGTACGTGGCGGTGTAGTTCACCCGACCTTACCTCGGGATCCCTATATATCACACCTCTTGAAAACTGCCACTTCACCCGAACTTACCTCGGGATCCATAGGCCCTAAAATCCTGAAATCATTCCTAAAAACAGGGGATCCCCGGGCCCGGCTACCCGGTTAACTCCCATCGTAGACTTGCCACATCACTTCCATTCCTCGGATTTTTAACTTAAAAAGGACATTCCTGGTCATTTCATAAATCCTCATGATGCGTGAATTTTCTTAAAATCATGCAATTTAAAAGCTTAGCCCGTTAATGAATAATTAATTACTTTCTTTAAAACATTTACATACATAACATACTACATATATGATTAATTATGCATTTACGGGCTTCTATATTTTTCTACTTCGGTCAATGATTGATTCCGGGGCCTGGCTCGCTACTTCTAGACCAAACGTCGCTTTAAAAATGACCGATGAAACGAATATTCACCACTTTTTCCCATTTTTACCTATTTTCTTTAAAATTTGATTTCTAAAAATCAAGACAAAAAGGAACTAATTAAAATCAATTTTGACTTATAAAAATTAATTGGGGCTTATTAAAATCGATTTTGACCAATAAAATCAATTAAAATCAACTTTGACCTAAAAAGCCGATTTTGACCAAAAGACCGATTTTGACCAAATTAAATCCCGAAGATCGATTTTGACCTAATTAAAATATTAAATGCCCTAATTTTGACTAAAAACTTAAAATTAAGCATAACTTAATTTTTTAAAAGGTTTGACTCAATTTGGACCTTCTGGCTATTTTCTTTAAAATTGGACCTTTGACACATTAATAAAAATAACAGGTCCATAATTAAAATAACTTGACCCCATTTTAAAATATTTGACTCGGGACTCGAAGAAACAATCTGGTCTAACCAAACCAGCTGGTTCAATTGAACCGAACCGCTCCCTCAAGCCCTACGTCTCCATGCATGCGCCGCATCCCCCTTAGCGACACAGCGCCATTCCCATCGATCATCCTCTCTGCTTCATCCACCATGGCCGGAGCCCTACTGGCTGGACCACTCCCAGGTCCATCCGGCCTAACTTGACCGACCTTGGCTCAAACCGTGGACGCATGGAGGAGATCGAATCGCGAGAAGTGGGCGCACCGGCCAAGCCGCGCGATGCGCCACCCCCGACCACCACTTAAAAACCTGGTTCACTCGACTGCTTAGCCATATTTCTACATTGACTAGGACCACCATGAGCCCCCTAGGAACCCCTAGGACCGAGCCATCACCCCTGGAAATCACAATGACCGAAGCCTTAAGAGGAAGAAGCGATACATGTCAAAAATCGTGAATCCCATGCATGACTATGAACCTAGAGGTAAAGATCCGAAGCATACACATAGAAATTCATGCATAATTTTATAGAACAGGTTATTATGATTTAAATGGTGAGCAAGGTAATTGATATCACATGCCTGGGTTGAAGAAAACGTTGATCTGCGAGGTACGGATGTTGTAGGTGCGAGATCCGGGCGCCGCGGGAATTGGATCACCAAGCTCCTTCAATGGGTGTATAGTTTCGAATTTTTGTGTGTTCTAAGAGTGTAGGAGACGGATGGTGCAAGTGTTGGAGGCTAGGTTGTGTGCAAGATGTGTTTAAGAATTAATGAAAGTGCCAATAATGACTCCTATGGATTTAAATTAAAATATTACAAGCTTGCCCCTCTAATTAAATAAAAAAGTATTTAAAACTCATACTTGGGCTTTAATAATTATAAAGTTTCGAAATCTAGGCCTCTTAAAATTTTAAAATGCTTTAAAACTCAATATGCCAGCCCGTATAGGCGAAAAACGGGTTTCCCTCCAAAATAATTATAAAAATCCAAATTTCCAAAAATATTTGCTTAAAATAAAATAAATTCATTCTTAAAATCTCATAACTTAAAAATCTCAATTATCTTCTTTCCGGTCGACCCTAATCTCGTCAACACGTCCGTAGCTCAAGCAGGCTGAAAAATAACACATGCATACCATGCAGCATAAAATCATAACTAAATCATATAATAAGGCATGTACTCATCTAAAAATATTTTTCCCCTAGTCATGCACTCATTTCTACGCAGTCAGGAAATTCTAGGCGTTACAGTATGACTGGACCCCTGAATACCATGTGAGTTTTGATAAGCTGGAGCAAGCTTTGGTAGACTCCCATGCCCTCTGGACAAGGTAATTATTTACTTTCACTGATGCATATAAACTGAGTCTGGACTCTGTGTGTTAGAGTAGATGCCCAACTAGCCAACTTGTGGCGTGTGGGTTTATAGACTCTTGTATGAAACAGTCTTTATATATATGATATTCGCATTTATTTATATGGCGTTCTTTACTTTCATTATGTGTGTAATGATTTACAATTGCGTTGAGTAAAGACCTAGAATGCACTTAAATGTATGTTAGATGTGATAGTGTGTATGACGGCTATCATGAAACACATCTAATAGTCACTGTGTATTCTGAACATGTTCCTAGTCGATTGGGCCGTCAAAATGAGGATAAGGCCGCCCGAGTTCGAGACTAGTATCTGCGATGCGAAGTATCATGTTTCATTGGTAGGGTAACATTGTGATGTTCTGAGCATGCAGATAGATAGTGACCTGGTGATCTATCGAACTACCCTCGTTCGGACTTTCCAAGTGGTTACCATTTGTCGAGTGGATAAGTTCGAGGTCTT
>KV003190.1:160439-170956 GCA_001598015.1 Dorcoceras hygrometricum | reverse complement strand
TTGATGACATTCTACTCATTGGGAATGATGTAGGAATGTTGCAGTCAACTAAAGTATGGTTGTCTAGTAGATTTTCGATGAAGGACATGGGTGAAGCATCCTATATTCTTGGAATTCAGATCTATCGGGATAGATCTAAGCGGATGCTCGGACTCACCCAAGCTACCTACATCGATCCCATACTTCGGAGGTTCTCTATGGAAGAGTCCAAGAGGGGACACCTACCTATGTGCCACGGGGTCACTCTATCCAAGTCTATGTGTCCAAAGACTGATGAGGAGATATAGAGTATGGCACGTGTTCCATATGCCTCGGCTATAGGTAGTATTATGTATGGCATGATCTCGACTAGACCGTATGTCGCGTATGCTCTGAGTGTCACGAGCCGCTACCAGGCCAACCCCGGCCAATTGCATTGGAAGGCTGTGAAGGATATTCTTAAGTACTTACGAAGGACTAAGAATATGTTCATGGTCTATGGGGGTGGTGAACTGAAACTGGAAGGCTACACTGATTCTAGCTTCCAGTGTGACGTGGATGATTCGAAATCAACCTCTGGATTTGTATTCATGCTCAATGGTGGTGCTGTCTCTTGGAAGAGTTCCAAGCAAGACACCATTGCGGATTCAACCACTGAGGCTGAGTACATTGCAGCATCAGCTGCTGCTAAGGAGGCCGTTTGGATAAGGAATTTCGTCCAAGAGTTGTGCGTCATTCCTAATGGAGTTGGTCCAGTCCCGGTGTACTGCGACAACACGGGTGCCGTTGCTCAAGCAAAGAAGCCTAGGTCTCACCAAAGATCCAAACACATACTGAGGAAATACCACATAATCCGGGATATTGTGGCTAGAGGTGACATAGCAGTTGAGAGAGTCGCCTCTGCGGACAACGTTGCTGATCCACTTACGAAGCCCTTGCCTGGACCGTGTTTGAAAAACATCGCGAAACAATGGGACTGCGTCTGATGAGTAGTTGGCTTTAGGGCAAGTGGGAGATTGTTAGAGTAGATGCCCAACTAGCCAACTTGTGGCATGTGGGTTTTCATTGACTCTTGTACAAACGATCTTTATATATGATATTCGCATTCTTTTATATGGCATTCTTTACTTTCATTATGTGTGTAATGATTTACAATTGTGTTGAGTAAAGACCTAGAATACACTAGATAGATAGTGACCTGGTGATCTATCGAACTACCCTCGTTCGGACTTTTCAAGTGGTTACCATTTGTCGAGTGGATAAGTTCGAGGTCTTGGTTGTACTGATTAGTCCTCACGACTCAAAACTTCATTGAGACTCTACATGATAGGCGTCTCACTTTGACCCGTTTGCCGACTCACTTGGGGTCATAAGGCGTCGGGATTGGGTGAGACCCCGATGCATGTAGGAGTCGATGCCTCATTGTCGAGGATTCACCGCTCGCAGACATGCGTGGATATCCTATGCTATCTGAGGGGATAATAGTGTATAAATCTCTGGCCAGAGTACTAGAAGTGTTTTAGGTAAATGTGTTTACCTAGTTACACTCGCGATGTCACTATTCGATCTCCAAGATGTATGCATAGCTATCGGATCTATAGCGACTCTCGATTTACCAATGGTCGTTGATCTGATCGGGATATATGGATTGAAAGGACCGTACTGTACGCTAACCACGACCAACTGGTTCTTGCAGGCACTATCAGTGATACCTAGGGGATCATGGGGTGATGTTGCTAGACGCTTTACCATGATCCGATGGGCAAGTCCGGAATTGTGATTCCGGAGCCACAATGGTCGTGGGCCCACAGCTAGCTGTATCCCTGAACCATTGAGGGTCACACAAGTACTAGATTCGAGATTCCCGCACGGATACTCAGCTCAATGTGTTGAGCATGAGAAGAGGATTTCGGGAAGTGCGACTTCCTAAAAGTCAACAGGGGTCAAACCGGGGTTTCCCGCTGTTGAGGGGCAAAACGGTCATTTTGCACTGGGGTTCTGAAAAACGGTTTTTCAGATCATAGTACTCAGTTTTGGAAACTGAGTCGATCCGTCCGATCTGATCGGCGATCGAAGTTACCATGAAGTTTCGGTGGTGGAGATGAACTGAATGTTCATCGTTGGACCCGGGCCCGTTGGGCCGGTCCAAGTCCATCTCTTAATTATATTTAATATAGAATTAAGACTAGACTTAAACACTTTTGATCATTAACTCACTCAAAACCCTAACCCTAGTGCTTGTTGGCCGCCGCCCCTTCCTCTCATAAGCCGCCGCCGCCGCCGCCGCCGATCGTCGTCGCCGCCGCCGCCGCTTTTCTCGCCTGAAAGTTGTTTCCGGCCAACTCGACGAGGAGAATTCATTCGTGCAGAATTCGTCAGTGCTTCTAGTGCAGGCTGACGAAGGAGTCTCGGTTCTGGTCATGGACCGGATTGGCGAAATCTACGGTAATCTACCGTGAAGAGCCGACGTTATTGTAACTACGGTTGGAGTCAGGCACAAGTGCCAGCAAGGTAGTGGTTTTGAACCCCCTATGTATGTCGATAATTGAAATTTTATTTCTTCGTATTGATCGTCTCCCGGCTGTATTTCTTTGTTCTTCCGCTGCCTTGCCGGGGGGCGGATCCGGATCCCCAACACTGTGCTGATGAAAGATCAAAGGGTGACTGCCTACGCTTCTAGGCAATTGAAGACCCACGAAAAGAACTACCCAATGAACAATCTGGAGTTAACAGCAGTAGTATTCGCATTAAATATTTGGAGGAACTATCTTTATAGGGAAAAATGCAAAATATTTACTGATCACAAGAGCCTCAAATACTTCTTCACACAGAAATAGTTGAATATGAGACATCGGTGATGGCTAGAGCTGGTAAAGGATTATGATTGTACCATCGGTTATCACCCCGGTAAAGAAAATGTGGTACTGATGCATTGAGTAGAAAGTCAATGGGTTTAGCTCAGATTTCAGTTCAGAGAAAAATGGCTTTAGATATGAGAGATTTGAATTGGAGCTGATTACCAGAGAATGCGCTGCAAAGCTAGATGTTCTTACCATTCAATCGACATTGAAGGATCAGATCAAAGATGGTCAGCGAGAGACAAACAGTTGTTAAAATGGAAACAACGGGATGAAAAGAAGGGTGGAAATCTCCATACGATAGAAGAGGGTATTGTGAGACATCGAGACAGAATGTGGGCTCCATGTGTAGATACTCTGTGAGCTGATATCATGGTTGAAACGCACACCACCCCATACTCAGTTCACCCAGGAAGTACGAAAATTTATAAAGACTTGAAAATGCTATATTGGTGGCCAGGAATGAAGCGGGATATCTCCAGATTTGCACCAAGTGTATAATCTGTCAGCAAGTTAAAGCAAAGCATCAACGACCAGCTGGGATGCTGAGACCTCTTCTGAAACCACAATGGAAATGGGAAAATATTACGATGGATTTCATGGTAGATCTACCAAGAACCCTTCACGGTTTCAACTCAATATGAGTCATAGTCGATCATTTAACCAAGTCGGCTCACTTTCTACCAGTAAAGACCACCTACGATCTGAATAAGTATGTTGAGTTGTATATCAAGGAAATAGTCAGGCTTCATGGGATTCCGGTGTCCATTGTATCAGATAGAGACACAAGGTTGACATCTGGAAGAGCTTACATCGAGCCATGGGGACCAAGTTAGCCTTCAGCATGGCTTTCCATCCCCAAACTGATGTCCAGAAGATCTGCATCCTGCGTGCACCATAGATTTGCAGAAAGCTGGGATTCGAAGCTTTCTTTGGTGGAATTCTGTGACGCCCTAGTCCACAATTTCTTTCAAAAAAATCTCGAAAGCGCATGTAAATACGTACAACTTTTTTCAATTTACGGAATTTAAAGGAAAAGAAACATTCTGGGATCGTTGTGCGACGGAAGAAATGGTTCAGCTCACGCATAGTCAAACAGATTAGGAATTTGCAACATGAGAACTGGTGACATTTTTGTGAGCTGATCACACACGGGTTGGGAAATAGTAATTGTAATAATGTAACATTCAACACAAAACATCACGCGGGATGTATCAGCTTAGAGGGAATAAAATCGAAGTACGAATACTAACATGAATTATTTTGATACAAATAAATATAAATATGTTTAGAAACACTTCGAATTGAAATAGTCTGATACAATTTTTTTCACAAAAATGGATGCCGCCTGTAGCAGCACGGAAACGCTGGTCTTTCGATAAACACACATCCGCCATCTGTTCCAGCTCTCGCCGTACAACTCTCAAGACCGCTCACCTGAAACCATGAAATGATAGTGCGCCTAGGAGCTCAGCAGTTAAATCTGGTAATAGTAAAGACAGGCATGGAAAATAGCTCTTACTGTAAATTGAAAGCTCGTAAGCTGATAGAACTGCAAACTAAGTTAGCATAACTGAACATGCGTAAACATGCTTAAAAGCATTTAAAGCATTTACTGGTATTAAAGGAAGTAAAGTCTAACATAAACTTTACTCAATCCTACGGTTGAAAACAACCATTTTTCTATTTATTTCGAGTTATGACTCATAAGCTCTCCATAGGTCAGTTCTCTTGATCAAGCTATCATCTGTATACAGGCTCTGGGGAATAAATCCCAAACTATATGAAAGGGTATATAGTTCATCAATCATAGTCCTTATCCTTCCTATGAAGGGGCACACCGGTTCGTCAGCTAGCGTCCTCACCCTCCCTCTACTGACCATCAGTTATCTTTGTCATAAATCACTTTAAACTTTGAAATCTACTTCCTTTAAATCTTTATGTAAAACTTTCTTTACTGAAATTTGCTGATCTGATAATATCACTAAAACAGATATGGTTCGTTGTTTTAAAAACTTCTTTAACATTTGAAAGTTACTGGGAGTACATCGGAGCTCAATCAAAGAAGAAAATTGGATCAGCTTAGGCTATAGGAACGAAGAACAAATAGCAGAGCTCTAAGCTTAAATACTTATTCCTTGAAATTGGGTAACTACAAACAAACTAGAGTTATACATCGAATTGAAGCTAATGGAACAAAGAATTAAACGTGATATTGCAGTATCAATCCAGAGTAGACCTAAGCTGAATCTTCTTAGCTCGGAGTAAACAAGCACGCGAGCGTACTGGTTTAGGATAGAAAGTCAGCTCTGGATGAAGAAAACAGATTACGGGTGTAAAAAAACTGTGGGTGAAGAAAAAAGCTTACGGATGATTGGTCAACTCAGCTTAGAGTAAACATGCTAAATTATGAAAGTAAACCAAGGTCAACCGAACTTAGGTTAATTAGACTAGATCGCGAGATTAAAGCAGCTTGGAGGGGAAAACAGATCACGAACATACTGGACAGAAAACTAGATCGCGGGCGGGCTGGACAATGAAACCAACTCAGAAGCGGGATGAACAAGGGAACCAGCTTGGAAGTGGGCTGAACAAGGGAACCAGCTTGGAGAAGTTCGAATAGACTAGCTAAGCTTATCAGGCCAGAACAGATTTTTTACTAGACTGCTTTGCCTATCTGCTCAGAACCTCGTCCTTAGCTATTCAGTGAAAACATTACTCAAAGCTCTGAAGCAGAATGCAACAGCAAGCAAACAGCACGTAGATAAAAGCAAACAATATATGCTTTCACAGAAGCAGCAAGAAACAGAGTTTACTTTCCAATGCTGAACGGTGGGCTGCAGAGAACAACTCCGGCTTTGAATATCCTACTAGCACGATCAAAACGCTTAAGAAAACTTTAAAGGAAAACTTTGGTTGGTTTTGCTGATTAAAGGAGCTTCCCACATTCTTCTATAAGCTCCATGACGAAAAATAGTGTAGTAGGTTAAAAACACTTACACAAAGCATGAGCTTCTACCAACCGTAATAATTTTGTGAAAAAAAATATTTTTTAAAAGAACCGAACCGTGCTTGGGTTCATTCTTGCAGGAATCATCTACGAACCTCCCATGCCAAAACCAAAGAAATCTGCTCAGGAGAAATCTGAAATGTTAAACGCAAAAAAATAATTTAATCCTTTGAAACAAATTAAATAACTTGTGGCTTTATGGATGGGCGTTACAAATTCGCTTAAAAAAATAGTTATCAAGCTTCGATAAAGATGGCAACTTACGAAATCCTCTACGAGTGAAAGTGCAGATCACCTATTCACTGGGACGATGTAGGTGAGAGAGCTGATCTCGGTCCAGATATAGTTGAGAAAAAAGTTGAGGCCATCAGAAGAGTACGTGATCGGATGAGGACGACACAGAGTAGACAAAAGAGTTATGCTAATTCCGTCGTGAGCGGAATTTGAAGTGGGAGATCATGTACCCATGAAGGGAGTGATGAGGTTTGGAAGAAAAGGCAAGCTGAGTCCTAGATACATCGATCCCTTTGAGATCTTAGAAAGAGTCGGGGCGTTAGCTTACCGGTTAGCACTACCTCCTCAATTGTCTACTGTACACAACGTATTTCACGTATAAGCACTTAGGAAGTACGTTCCAAGTCCCTCGCACGTATTGAGCTACAAAACCATTCAGCTCGCGCCTGATGTGAGTTACAAAGAAGAGCCAGTGCGGATTCTTCTTAAAGAAGATAGAGGACTGAGGAATCGATGCATTCCGATGGTAAACTTTCAATGGCCAAATCACTCAGAATGGGAAGCAACATGGGAGACTGAAGCAGATATGCGTAGTCATTACTCAGAGCTGTTTAGGTGAGTTAAATTTCGAGGACGAAATTTTATTTAAGGGGGGTAGAGTTGTAACACCCAGAAAATCCATAAATCCAAGAGTTATTTAAATTGTTTCGAAGGGTCAAATTGCTATTTTTTGCATTTAACATTTCAGTTTTTGCCTGAGCTAATTTCTTCGGTTTAAGCCCATCGGTTCGTGAATAGTTCCCGGAAGATGAACCCAAGCACAGTTTTTTTTAAAAAAAATATTTTAGTGATTGGTAGGCGCTCATGTTAGAGTAGATGCCCAACTATCCAACTTGTGGCGTGTGGGTTTATAGACTCTTGTATGGAACAATATTTATATATGATATTAGGATTCATTTATATGGCATTCTTTACTTTCATTGTGTTGTATGATGATTAACAATTGCGTTGAGTAAAGACCTAGAATGCACTCAAGTGTATGTTAGATGTGATAGTGGGTATGACGGCTATCATGAAACACATCTAATAGTCACTGTGTATTCTGAACATGTTCCTAGTCGATTGGACCGTCAAAATGAGGATAAGGCCGCCCGAGCTAGAGACTAGTATCTGCGATGCGAAGTACCATGTTACATTGGTAGGGAACATTGTGATGTTCTGAGCATGCAGATAGATAGTGACCTAGTGATCTATCGAACTACCCTCGTTCGGACTTTCCAAGTGGTTATCATTTGTCGAGTGGATAAGTCCGAGGTCTTGGTTGTACTGATTAGTCCTCATGACTCGAAACGTCATTGAGACTCTACATGATAGGCATCTCACTTTGACCCGTTTGCCGACTCACTTGGGGTCATTAGGCGGTGGGATTGGGTGAGACCCCGATGCATGTAGGAGTCGATGCATCGTTGTCGAGGATTCACCGCTCGCAGACATGCGTGGATATCCTATGCTATCTGAGGGGATAATAGTGTATAAATCTCTGGCCAGAGTACTAGAAGTGTTTTAGGTAAATGGGTTTACCTAGTTACACTCGCGATGTCACTCTTTGATCTCCAAGATGTATTCATAGCTATCGGATCTATAGCGACTCTCGATTTACCAATGGTCGTTGATCTGATCGGGATATATGGATTGAAAGGACCGTACTGTACGCTAACCACGACCAATTGGTTCTTGCAGGCACTATCAGTGATACCTAGGGGATCATGGGGCGATGTTGCTAGACGCTCTTACCATGATCCGATGGGCAAGTCCGGAATTGTGATTCCGGAGCCACAATGGTTGTGGGCCCACGGCTAGCTGTATCCCTGAACCATTGAGGGTCACACAAGTACTGGATTCGAGATTCCCGCACGGATACTGAGCTCAATGTGTTGAGCATGAGAAGAGGATTTTGGGGAGTGCGACTTCCTAAAAGTCAACAGAGGTCAAATCGTGATTTCCCGCTGTTGAGGGGCAAAACGGTCATTTTGCACTGGGGTTCTGAAAAATGGTTTTTAAGATCATAGTATTCAGTTTTGGAAACTGAGTCGATCGATCCGATCTGATCGGCGTTCGAAGTTACGATGAAGTCACGGTGATGGAAATGAACCGAATGTTCATCCGTTGGACCCGGGCCCGTTGGGCCGGTCCAAGTCCATCACTAAGTCTATTTAATATAGACTTAGGCTTAACCATCAAAACAACAAAAAAAACTCACAACACAAACCCTAACCCTAAGCTAAAAGCCGCCGCCCTTCCTCTCCTCCCCTCACGCCGCCGCCGCCGCCGCCGCCGCTCGCCGGACTTGCTCCGGCCAACTTTTCGAGGAGAATCCGTTGGCGATAAAATCCTTCAGTCTTCTAGTGCAGGCTGATCGGAGGGAGATCGTTTCCGGTCGTGGACCTGATTGACGGATCTACCGCCGCCTACCGTGAAGAGCCGGCGTTCTTGTAATTCCGGTTGGAGCCAGGTACGAGTTGCCAGCAAGGTAACCCCGAGAAACACCCTATGAATGTCATAGCTTGTATGTTTTATTGAATTGTATTGATCGTCTCTCGGCAAATTTTTGTTCTTCCGCTGCCTCGCCGGGAGGCATGATCCGGATCCGCCGCGGTTCCCCAACAGTGGTATCAGAGCCAAGGTTCGGATCTGGTCAATACGATTATTGCCATATTGTATCTAATGTCTCAATTTTTCAGATCGAAATCAAAAGAATTTTGGATACTTGGCCGCCGGCCGTCGCCAAGCGCGGCGGCCACCCTCGCGCGCAGTTGTGCGTGCACGCCACGCGAAGTCGCGCCTGTTGGCCGCACGATGGGCGACTGTCTCGTGCAAGATGTTGTGCCTGGATGGCCAAGACGCTGGCCTAGTGCCCGTGCGCTTGTCGCGCTTGAGGCGGCGCCTAGCAGCGCGATTGCGCCATCCTGGCCGGCCGCTGCTGCAACTCACTGGGCGCTTTCACGTCGCGCGCTGGCCGCGCGATTGGAGGCCGAGAGGTTGCATGCTTGTTGCGCGCTGGGCTGGACGATGGATGTTGGTCGCCGCACGTCGACGCACGATGGCGTAATGGAGCGCCGCGCTTGTCGCGGCCGTGCGTGGCCTTGCGCCGGGCACGTTTTTTCGTGGTGGCGGCCGCCAACGGCGGCCACCGCTCTGGCGATTTCGTGACGGCTGATTTCTTCTAGGGTTCAGTTCGGGCCTGTCCCGGGCAGCCCGTGAAGTTTTCGGGCCGATATACGATATCGGGCCCGTTTTGGTCGATTTTGAAATTTTGAGATTTTTGGGCCTATAATTGTTTTAAGTCCAATTTGATACAATTAAAATAGCAAAATATGATTTTGATTGTAAAATATGATTTTATAATTAAATATGATTTTGTTGATTAAAATTTGATTTTATCGACAAAATACGATTTTATTATAAAATGCGCTTTTATGATTAAAATATGATTTTGCGATAAATAATAGGATTATTTAATTTATGCATGTTAATTAGATTATCTGCATGATTGGGATGATCTAGAGTCGTGCCCAATTTGTTAGGTGTATGCGATAGGTTTTTGTGATTTGGTTTGTAAATATTTTGATTATCATTTAAAGTGGGCCTGTTTGTGGCCCGTTCCCATCCCTTGATAAATGTATCCCTTGTATGTCATGGTAAATTTAAATGTAAAATTACTAGATTTAGTGGGAGGACATCCGAAGACGGTGGACAATGGCGATCAAGATATTGAAGACCGAAGATCTGTAAAACCGGAAAGCTTTGTAATAGGATTGCATTGCATATTGCATTACCCCTAGGATTGGACCTAGGTCCGTGGCTGGCAACCACGGACCGCATAGCTCTCGCGATCGATCATCCCAATATTTATTTATATATGTTGATATATAGATTAATTGAATCCGCATGTTGCATGTTTTAAATTAGATTTAAATATGCATGAGACCAAAATTTTTCAAAATAAAATCTCTCGTTTTAAATATGATTTAAAACTTATATCAAGATAAAATGTTTATTCGATAAACTAAAAAGGGTATTTAAAATTGTTTAAATTAACCCTACCTTCCATCAACAATGGGTGTACGACGATGCTACCCGTATACATGGCCCGAATCATATTATTGAGGGGGTCATGTATGCCGGAAATCTGTCCACGCCATTGACAACTGTTGTGAGTCGGCTGGAACTCCCTTTAACGTTGGCTCATATTATTGGGGACGTTAAGGGGACCGTCCTTCACGACTCGACATTGATGGGTCAATCTTGACACGTGATAGTAAACGGCGTCATATTATTGGGCCCTTACTGGACGTGAGGTGAATACATGGAGGTTGCACCGGCTGCAATCGGAAACTATCTTTTGGGATCATGGATGGCTGATATTATTCGGGTCC
>KV003190.1:114654-155078 GCA_001598015.1 Dorcoceras hygrometricum | reverse complement strand
AGCTCAATGTGTTGAGCACTTGAGGAGGATTTTGGGGAGTGCGACTTCCTAAAAGTCAACAGGGGTCAAATCGTGATTTCTCGCTGTTGAGGGGCAAAACGGTCATTTTGCACTGGGGTTCTGAAAAATGGTTTTTCAGATAATAGTATTCAGTTTTGGAAACTGAGTCGATCGGTCCGATCTGATCGGCGATCGGAGTTACGATGAAGTCACGGTGATGGGGATGAACCGAATGTTCATCCGTTGGACCCGGGCCCGTTGGGCCGGTCCAAGTCCATCACTAAGTCTATTTAATATAGACTTAGGCTTAACCATCAAAACAACAAAAAAAACTCACAACACAAACCCTAACCCTAAGCTAAAAGCCGCCGCCCTTCCTCTCCTCCCCTCACGCCGCCGCCGCTCGCCGGACTTGCTCCGGCCAACTTTTCGAGGAGAATCCGTTGGTGATAAAATCCTTCAGTCTTCTAGTGCAGGCTGATCGGATGGAGATCGTTTCCGGTCGTGTACCTGATTGACGGATCTACCGCCGCCTACCGTGAAGAACCGGCGTTCTTGTAATTCCGGTTGGAGCCAGGCACGGGTTGCCAGCAAGGTAACCCCGAGAAACACCCTATGAATGTCATAGCTTGTATGTTTTATTGAATTGTATTGATCGTCTCCCGGCAAATTTTTGTTCTTCCGCTGCCTCGCCGGGAGGCGTGATCCGGATCCGCCGCGGTTCCCCAACAGCTCATACCTATGTAGTGCTTTAAAACCTACTACACATCAACTTCATAATTTTATTCACCATTTGAGGCGATAAAAGTTTTATCCAAATACAATCCAACCGAAGTCCTTCTCCTTAGCTTTCTAAATTTTGTTCTATCGTGCTTGTGGAAGATTCAAAGCCGGAGCTATTCTCTGCAACTGTCATTCAGCTTTGAGACAAGTAAACTCTATTTCTTTCTACTTCTGTAAAAGCATATTATGTTCAATTCTACGTGCTGTTGTGAGTTTTGACTAGCGTTTTATGCTTTTGAAATGATGTTATGATCTGTAGCTTGTAGCATTTCCAGATAAAGGTTTCAAGTTCTCGCATGATAACAGAAGAACTCCTGTGACAGTTTGACCTGCCATCTCTTTTAAATTTTTGGGATGTACGAAAGTATTTTTTAAGTAAGTTCTCTGAGTGTTTCCAGTGTTTATGTCGTGCTGGATGGCTAAGGATGAGGTTCTGAGCTGATAGACAAAGCTGGTCTAGTTAGAACTCTGTTCTGATCAGATAAGCTTAGTAATCGATTCGAACTACTCCAAGCTGTTTTCAGTACTCTGTTGATGATTCTAATCCAGTATGATTCATTTGAGATTTTGGTTCATAATTTGAACTCCGGAATATTCCAGTTTACCCTTGCGATCTGATATTTCCCTGAGCTTAATTGAACCTGCGATCTGCCTTCATTACTCTAAGCTGAGTTGATAGTTTCTTTTTAAGTTTGTGATCTCTTTCCGAGCCCGTAATATGTTTTTCCTCTTCTGAGCTATTCCAAGTGCATGATCTGTTTTCCCCCTCTGAGCTGCTCTAGGCTCGTGATCCGATCTGAATTGCCTAAGCTGAGTTGACATTTTTTGACCTTCTTAATTCAGCCCGATTGTTCTAGGTTGTGTTGACTTTATTTAATCTGATTTGACCAACTAGTCGTGTTCTATTTTCTATCCAGACCTGAACTAAGCTACGATCTGTTTTCTACTCTGAGCTGTTCAATTTTTCAGCTGTGTTCGGTAGTACTCCCAACAGTATTTTCAAATAAAATGGAGTTTCAACATTAGTATGTGCAAACGTTTTAATGCGATATGTCAAGGTTACAAAGGAGAAATGACAGAAGTTTTGATGTCATATTTCATAAAGTTTAAAGGAAGTTTATTTCAAAGTTTTATGATGTGTGACAAAGATAACAAACAGTCGGCTTACGAAAGTGTGGATGTCGATCGACGGACCGGGGTTCCTCTCCAAACATGAATGGTAATGGGCGATAGTTCGTCATAGACTATATATCAGATGAGCTTGATAAAGCGACCAGACCTAAGGAGAACTTCTGCGCCACATCTCATGCAGAAAATGAATTATGAGTTATTTAATAACTGTAGAGTTTTAAGAAAGTTCAAGTTTAATGTTTACTTCCTTCATGTTTAAGCTTATGTTTAGCTGTACTGTGTTCTTGTTATTACCAGACTTTATCTGCTAAGCCCCTAGGCACACTAGTTTTCATGGTTGCAGGTGAGGGGGTTTATCATGAGCTGGCTGGTGCGAACTGGAGCAGACTGGGGATTGTTTATTGTTGGACATACGTTTCCGTGCTGTTTCAGATTGCATCTCTTTTGTTGTATTGATAATTGAACAAACATGCCATTTTGTATTCTGTATCATATTATATTAAGATGAATTGTTTCCCCGTTTGAATGAGATCAGCTCGTGTAATTTTTCTCGGCTTCTTAATATCGTAATCCCTAATCTGATTTCTCACCATGAGTTGTTTTATACTCGCCATCCGACTTTTATTCTCCAAGCTGATATTAGCACCATGTTGTTATTCTAATCTGAACTGTTCTCTAAAATCGCAAAATCATCCCTGAATCGTATATTCTCTTCGAAATCCTAAAATTTGAAAAGGTTGTACGTTTTTCCTTCGTACATTCGAGATTAGTTAATAAATCGGTGGACTAAGGTGCCACAACTTGATATCAGAGCATGATCATTGAGATAAACACTCGCTTCCAGTCTGAGACAGTTCTCGTCATCCGCTTCCTCCAGTTTGTGAGTTTATTTTGATGTTGTAGAGTAATGTTTATTCTTTTTTTGTTAGTCACGTGGTAGATGGTGTAAATTGATATAACCAAATTTTTTTACCCAACTAAAGAGTCTACTAGGTTTTCTTCTGTCCTGCTCATCGTGGGATTGGGCTCGAGAAGTTCTATAGGAACCAATGAAGTTGTGGCTTGTGAAGAGACCTGAAAGCACAGAGATAAATTAGAAGGTGGCGAGAGTAATCTCGATCAAGCCCTTTGATACTTAAGTTAGGTCGAGTTTTTGGAAAAAGAGAAAGAGAACTATGCGAGAATTATGGATGATTGGTGTGTGTCTTCGGATGGACCTGGGTTTATATAAGCAAGATGGGAAGCTAATAAAAGCTAGATGTCTAGTTCGTTATTAGACCTGGCGTGATTCACACAAAATCTCGAGATTTGAGGACTTCGTTATCGCCTACGTTCACATCAATAAGCTTAACCACCTCAAGGCAATGGATCAAGGGTAGCTCATCCCGGGTGCTCGGATTTGATCTCGAGATAACGTTATGGGGGAGGGGATATCAACATCCAATATTAAACTAAATCAATCCATAAGAAAAGGGCAAATTTAATTTTGATAACGTAAACTCACTATTTGTGATTTCTCTTATATTGTTAAATTTCAATTTGGACTTGTCAGTTTCTTTTTTCTACATTTAGTCATTTTTCATTGTTATGTTTATGAGTTCCTAAAAATGAAATATTGCGGCATAGGGGAAATGTACTACCAAAACAAAAAAACTGAGATTTTTGTGAAGAAATAGTGTAAAATAAAATCTCGGATAAAATAAGAATGTTCCTCGTACAGTGTCGTTTTAATGCTAACTAGCAGCCGTCACGATCAAGGCCGTCAACGTTTGATCCCCGCAATCAACGGCTACGAATCAGTATCGCTGCTTCCAGTATCACTACGCGCAGCAAAAACCCTATACGCAAATTTCCTCGTCGCTCTCGTCTCTCAACCATCTGCCACCGCACTCTGAGCAGGATCGCCGCCTAGGATGTCGGACGAGGAGCATCATTTCGAGTCCAAGGCCGACGCCGGCGCTTCCAAGACCTACCCCCAGCAGGCCGGAACTATCCGTAAGAACGGTTACATTGTCATCAAAGGCCGCCCTTGCAAGGTTTTCTTTTGTTTTATACGCCAGGCTTTGTTTCTCTCTCGTATCTATCGTTGTTGGTGTTTCGTTTCTTGTTCATGTTCTGATTTGGTTGCCATCGGTGTAAATCCGGTTACGGTTTTGATGTTTTATTTGCAAACCTAAATTTTTGCAGGAAAGTTTTGATCTTGTTGTTCATGTGTTCACATACTTTTCTGGGATTGAAATTGAATACTCGTACATCTGTTATCAACTGTTTCCTGCGGTACCAGGCTAATATGTATTATTGTTTGAGTTTGCCAAATTGCTGGATGCTCTGTGTGGAGTTTGCTGTTTGATTGCATATTATCGGAAAAGTTATTGAGTGAATGATTCATTCATTTGCGTGAAAGTATTTATTTATGCCCCTTTTTCATTTAGAACACATGGATTCAATCTTGATTTGAACAGGTTGTTGAAGTTTCAACTTCCAAAACCGGGAAACACGGGCATGCTAAATGTCACTTTGTTGCAATAGACATTTTCACTTCAAAGAAGCTGGAAGATATTGTCCCCTCTTCCCACAACTGCGATGTATGCATTGTTTTATTTGTCCTCCATTGTAACACGCGCTAAATGCTCTTTTTGTGATGGATTGTGCGGGGTGAGAATCACAATAGTTTCATTCAATTACAGGTGCCACATGTCAATCGCACAGACTATCAGCTTATCGATATCTCCGAGGATGGATTTGTATGGCCTTAACTGATTTAAATTCGATTTTTTTTTTCTTGACTTGGATCTGCAAGACAAATTGTGGCGTATGCAAAATGTTTTTGTTTTTTTGCTTATAAAGTTGAGTGATATAATTATGCAGGTGAGTTTGCTGACTGAGAATGGCAACACTAAAGATGACCTGCGGCTTCCTACCGATGAGAATCTGCTTGCTCAGGTTACACATCTCAACCTTTTCATTGGCTACTGGTTTCATCATTAATAATAAATTTCAACGAACATGCCCTGATGTATGATAAAACTTGTCCACAGATTAAGGATGGGTTTGCTGAGGGGAAGGACCTGGTTGTGAGTGTTATGTCTGCAATGGGAGAGGAGCAAATCAATGCTCTCAAGGATATCGGACCAAAGTAGATCGCTTTTCCTTGGAGGGTGGAGTGATGGTTTTAAATTCAACCGAGATAAATTTAATATTTAGAGAAATAGTGCAGGATGAGAGGATTTTGGACTATTTGTTCTTGCTTGGACACTGAACTGTTGATGGTTGAGTCCACTTTTCTTACATCTAAGTGTTTTTTGGCTTCTGAATCTCATCTTGTTTATTATGGTCTGGGGTAAATCTGATCTGTCAACTTCTGTTGTAATAAACATTAAGGTGTTCTGTATTATTTTTTGCCTCTCCAGAATGATATTTTGGTTTAGCTTGCACTTGTTTTAACATTTTTTGCATGCATAAGTTGTGAGTTAGTATTGGATATATAAATGTAGTGAATTTCTATGACCTTGAATTCATAATACCTCAATATAAAATTTAATGGTCCAAATTTTTTATTCCAGTATACGGGGTCCACTAAAATATGTGGATCTCATATAGATATAACTAATATTGGATGTAGTGTGAAATACTACCTTTTGATAGCATTTCAGCAAATGAGTAACTAAGATATGAAGTTTGATGGGGTAGTAGCATTTTGGAGACTCGGTGAAGTGTAAATAATCACAAGTTTTTGTATAAAATTAATGGGTCTTGATATCTCCCTTGTAAGTGATTTATTAAAAAATTAGAAGCTATTATTGGTGTTTTTGATAAATGTTGTTTCATTTTTATTTTATTTAACGTTTGTAATCAAACATTCTTATTGTTAAGAGAAATACTTTTTTAAAAAAAATCAAGTTTTTTAAGTCTCCTTGCATCTCGAACCAAATGAGCTCCGAGTAGTAACTTCAAAAACTAAAACTCAAGCAAATTAACTCTGTTTTATGTCTCTTTGTTTTAAGAGTTTAGGGGTTAATTTTTAGGCAGTCGGTTTCTACATTTAAACTTCACAGGGGTTGCAATTTATCTTCAGGTTCACGATTTCAAATAATTACTTTTTTCAATTTGTGAAATTATTTTGCGAATTTGACATTGAGAAGGGATGTTTGAAGTAGCATTTATTATTGGATTTAAAATATTCTTTAACAGAAGCTTAGAAACATAGCAGCATAATGGTATAGATTATGAGGGATGTTAAAACGAATTTAAAATCTGTGGACATTCTAACTCGTATCAACCATAAATCAAAGCAAACTTGGAACATGAAATGTGGAGTTTTTGAGAGACAATAATCATAAGTGATTCAAAATGGATTTCACAGTTTATAGCGTACATCTTGATTTAATTTCACTGCCAAATTAATCAAGTATAAAAAATTAAACTTCAAGATCCAAGTTACATCTCTTCAATCAGCAACGTGGTGGTCCTATCTGGCGTACCGGATCACAGTTCCAAGCCAGTCATCTGGTATATTTTCTCTCGATAGTCCTTGTAAAGCTCTCAAGGAGTGCTCGGTAGCAGCCTGCATCAACGAAATCGATTAGCAAACCGCATTCTGTGTTGAAAAATAGAACTCAGAATCTAACCTCACCTTCACAATATAGACATCAATTCTCAACTTAGCAATCATCGCGGCTTCAGATATTTTGGTGACCATTCCACCAGTTGTGTCATGAGCAGCTACGGTTATCTCAACTGTTCAATTTATTTGTTTGCAGAGATTAAGAACTGGTTAAATTTAAAACAATAAATCGACATATGGAACGCAGTTAGGTTTCAGATGCGAGTGAAGGAACAGATTCGGGAACTTTACAACACCTACATTTAAAATAAGAATTCTCACAGGTCTCTGCCGATAAAATAAGCTCATGGGTTCAAGGGGTGTAATGGTTTATTTTACCAACCTTGCTTGCTCGTGTCTTCCGTCTTAGGTTTCACTACAGACCAGCTCCCATCTTCACGCACAGCTGCAAAACAAACTCATCATCAAAAACATATTTTGTCCATGATCACTTGCTATTAGGGGCTCAGGACTCACCAATTTCCCTAAGAAGCACGGCCTCAGGATCCGTTGGGGGGCGATCATACACACCAAAAACATCTGTCTATGTAAGGCATTGTATAGGACTAGCTAGTTTCCATGTAAGCAAAACACTATAAAATATCGAGGCTTGAATATTTGATAGAAACATAATTGATTTAGAATGAAAGTGTGCAGTATTGCACATCCAACCTCCAAAATACTGAAGGAAATCTAAGCTTCAGCCTGCAAGTAAAAGTTCTACCTGATTAATTATCTTTTTTCAAAAGATCATTTATTCAGTTAGTTCATATGTTTCCAATATGATTCTAAATAGAACCCTGAAAATCAACTAGAGATGGATACGAGAAAAACAACATAGTCAGGTTGTAGTTGTCCTGCGAGATGACGGATGATCACATCTCCACTAAGTATAGTGCAACCCTGGAGATTTAATTTGAATCAGGATATGCCAACTCCTACTGAAGGACGATTTTGGACAGAGAAATATCAAACCAGTGAGCTATCCAGTACGGCATCTCCGTGCAGAACCTGCAATTTGAAGAAAAATTATAATTTATCCAACCAAAACAAACAAAAGATGTGCAAAAAACAGTTTCTTAAGTTGTACTCAAGCCATAAATGTTATGAGCCATGAAATAAGCATTAAAAAAAATCTTGGTGTTCCTGTTGTCCATTCAAGATTCTCGAAATGTAGTGACAAAGGAAATATAGACTGCACCATAATCAACTTATGAAGATTTGAAGTATCATCATCCCCTTAGGGAACAATAGATTATTTAGTCTTATTGCCTAAGCAATACAAGATTCATGGGCGTAACACGGTACGAAAAATATAAATGGGAAATATAGAGTTGATGCATTTTGAACTTTGAAGCATGGCATCAAGTGGTATGCATCAAATTGGAAACTTGCCACTATTTCAACCACATAATGTTCAGGTGATTCAGGTATTCAAACTTACAGGTACAAATCCAGCATCAATAGCTCCACCCACTGTGGATGCATCAGCAACAGTTAACTGTAAATGCAATGGGAGAATTCTCTCATATTTAATACACCCCAAAAGTAAAAAAATAATTGCACGAGCGATAAAACGGAGTTTTTGGATAACTACTAACATTTTTTTCACAAGTTGACCAGCCACATGAAAATGGAGACAATCCAATAGAAGGAATACCCTCTGTAAGAAGACATGATAATTATGTAAAACAAAACGTAGACACAAATGACTTCTAACAAGTTGGCTCGAAAAGAAGGAATCAGCCTCCCAAGAATTAATAGGGGGAGGGCAACACAATTGTATAATGATCAGAAAACTTATGTGAAACTTTTATCCACATTAACAGAATCTTTCTGACTGAATTTTAGGTAATATAATCAAAACCTATTTTAAAGAAAAATTTTTTGACAAACTTGTTGATATCAGCTATTTTTGAATCAGTTTAACAAATGTAAATATCTTGATATGCTTTAGATTTCAAAGAATGGCATTTTAGGTGATTGGATGATTTAAAAAAAAAAGAATTGCATATTTGTTTCTTATTTAAATTATTATAGTAATTTAATAGATTTTAAATGCACGCAACATCAATATCTTTTGAAATCTACGTTTCAAACTCCTCCCATAATAATCACTTCACAGAAATTAAAACACCGCGGACTTCGTCCCAGTGCCTGTCGTGCATTGCAAGATTGAGCTATTAAGGCTGGTACCAAAATAAATATATAATCTCGACATGACCTTGATGAAAAGACCACGAGTCCACTATCAAGACAGAACAAAAATGGAAAGATGACAACATAGCTAAGAGCTATAAGTAGTGATATTTACAGCCATGAAGTTCTGGGACATGCCAAGCTTTGTATCAGCCTACATAACTGATAGAGCCAAACCAAGAACCAAATTCAAGAAAAACCAATAAACAGAAGGTGAAAACAGGTGAATACCTGAAAAGTAACGACAAATAGGAGACAAAACTGACAAATCTATTTAATTTCCCCAGTCATGGACAATAGATGCACAATAGCCGCTTAGAGTATAGGGCCTAAGAAAAGCTCACGAACAAAATAATTTGATACACATATGAATCATGAGGTGACCAGCTACATACCTTTTGCAAGTGCTCGAACAATTTCAAGGTTCAGGGAAGTAACCTGAGTTGTTCAAAACGGACAAAGTAGCAATAAATAGACAACCAGAAATCACATCTTACAGAACCAAGTGTTTGGCGTACAGAGAGTAATATTCTTGCCAAACAAATAAATACAGACAAAACTACACCATATAATTAAAATTTTGTTAGTGATATTTGAGAAAGTGGTTGACAACGGAGAACCATGAACAGCCAAAAAATGGTTTAGCCCACATAGTTGACAAAAATTATAGTCAAAAATGCCTTACAAAAAAACAGTTACATGCTAAAAAAAGTGAACAAAGTTCAAACCTTATAATAAATAAAGAAAGAAGATGCACGACTATAAAGGTATAGTATTTTACGAAATTACTGTTAAAGCCATTTCTATAATTGTTAATCCTCTCTCCCAAGTGAAAGCATCCATTCAAAATAAATCAAAATGCATCTGGATCTGGTTGACCACTTATTCAGAATATAATTAAGCTAGTCATGCCCCAACATATCCTATGAGGATGCAGCTAAAATGGTTATCATTGGCAAGACTAATTATAGAGAACCGAGGGAAACACCACATAATATAAAACTAAAGGACCACTTTTGGACCTGGCATCCAAATGAAAGTAATGAAGTATGCCAACCTCTCGCATTTTGGCGATTAATGAAACAAGTCAATCTCTCACATTTTGATCATTATCTTTCAGAGACCATTGGAAGCAAAACCAAATCAAGACGAGGATTTGGCACAAGCAAAAAAAAATTCAGACAATTCAACTCTTAAAGTCTTACTGATATACGTGTAGCTACAAAGCCAGACTTCACAATAGGTCTGGTCAATCCGCCCTTATGAACCCCTGACTTGCTCGCTTGAAAGTGACCAAAAGAACCTGAAGCTAATATGTGAGGTGCTGTTCGAAAATTTCTATCACACTAGCAGTTATAGTTCCAGCTATGCAGCAAAGAACAACTAAAGATATTCTCTAATATACTCTCTCACTTAGTGAAAGGGCAACCGCCCCGACATGGAAAGAACCTTGGGAATTTTTCAAAGAAACAAAGCAAGGAAGCATGGTCTTTGATCTCCAAATGAATTTCTTCAGTGCCCCCGAAAAGATTGACAAATTTCAGGAGCTAATATAATAGCTATTTCCAGAAATTTAGTAGAATCTTAGTTCACGATTCCAAAGAACTCTTTCTTCAGATATTTTTCGTGCTCTCTTGTGCCCCTCAACTAAATTTTTCACAAGTTATAGCAATGTTCAACTTTTTTGATGCATCGATATAATAAAAGAAATAATGAATGGTAAATTAAATCAGAGACAAAATCCTAAGGTAACCAACTGTCCACCTGCACCATGAACTACAACAAATTTCTTGGACTCCACCTCCACTTGATCATCAAAATTATCAACAACATTTGGGATGTCGGAGGATCCAGGCCTCCTACTCCAGTCCATTCCATGACAAGGACCAAAAATCATTGCCTGCCGAAGCTGTGATGCAACTATTTTCAGATTCTCCTCATTTATCGTTTCCAGTTCATTTTTGCAGGTAATCGCGGCACCTCCTGAAGAACAAAAGTACAACAGGCAAAATACAAAGATTTTAACTTAATCAATTAATGAACTGTAAAACCAACCCAATCGAGAAAATTATGTGAAGAAATTACGCACCGAGTTTGACAATACAACTGACGCCTCTGGTCACAGCGGTGTTTCCAGTTCCACCGGCGCTGCCGCCGGTGGAATCGTGCTGCAGCTCCATCTGAAGTGCTGGCTACTGTTGAAGTGTGGTTGTTGAAACTGAAAAATAATATAAATTTAATTTCTTTCTAAAAAAGTTTTTTTATTAAGAAATTAAGTTTCCTTTCAAAAAATTAAATAAAATTTAATTAATGAGAATTAAATATTTATTTAAAAGTATTAATGATGACTTGTATTATGCTCCATACCTCAGAGGTTTTTTTTTTAAAGAAAATGTATCATCATTTGTTAAAAAATTCTATTCTGCTTCAAAAAATAGAAAAAAATTAATAAATCCACTCAAAAATAAGAAATAAATATACTCAAAAATTCTTCTTTTAATAACCGGAGAGTAGGGGTGTCAAATTCTGACCCGACCCCAAAACCTAACCCGAACCCACCCGAGAAAAATCAGGTTCGGGTTGAGACATTTTGGGTTCGGGTTGAGATATTTCGGATTGATTCGGGTTCGGGTCAGGGTCAGACCTTTTTTTAAAATTTTTACTTCAACCCGACCCGAACCCATCCGAACCACTCAAATTGCTAGTAACCCGATAACACAACCCGAGTCGATCCGAAAAAAACCAGGTTAGGGTTAGGATTTTTCAGGTCGGGTTGGGTTCGGGTTGAGATATTTCGGGTTGATTCGGGTTTGGGTCAGATTTTTTTTAAAAATTTTACCCCAACCCGAACCCATCCGACCCACCCGAATTGACACCTCTACCGGAGAGAATGGTGATCAATATTGTTTCCCAAAATGTCAATCGATTCATTCCTTTCAGCTAATGCCTATTTTTCATTTTTTTGTTGACAAAATAATGTCCATCTAAATTTACATGGAGTATAATATATCACTAGATACTTTAAATATCAAATTTCTTAAGATAATATAGCATATTCAAAAGTATATAGGGTGAATTTGTAATATTGCCTTCAAGTCACATAATTTTGTTACCGATATTATAAAATTATTAAAAATCAAATTAAGTTAATTTATTTCAGAATGATAGTTATTGCTATTTAATCAAATGATGATGGTTTCCAAAAAGTTGAATGTAGTGTGCTAGTATCGAAAATGAGCTTAGATGGAGTGAATATTCTTTTAAAAAGCCTGACTAAGTTGATCTAGTTTATAATTCAACTTTTGTTTCGGTTGATCAGATATTTCGAGTTACAAAATGTGCATGACAGCTTAATGTATAAGTAACGAAAATGATAGTAGCAAAGAAATTAAGATACAAATTTGTTTGTCGAAATTCAAATATAAACTTTCTACGTCTCCCCTTTCTGTTTCAAGAAGGATTCACTAAAAGAATTTGATTAGTATAATCTCATTGGACAAACTCACTTCAACTCAAGTTAACATGTTTTGAGCCAAAACTCTTAGAACTTAAACTTAACAGAGCACCCTTCTATCAATTATAAAATAATATAATAATACACAAAAATATAAAGCTAAAAAAGATCCTAAATGATCTGATATATCAATCGAACGTGAGCTGCAATTGTGTTCTTGATGATAGATCGATTTCACTTGAACTGATAATCACTTGTTCTCACTTATGTTCCTCTTATCGTGTATTTGAATTTATGGCTTTTCATAGATGCATGTCTTCAACATTCATAAATAGGGTCTATACTAATATCAACATGTTATAAATTTCACTTGAACTGATAATCACTTGTTCTCACTTATGTTCCTCTTATCGTGTATTTGAATTTATGGCTTTTCATAGATGCATGTCTTCAACGTTCATAAATAGGGCCTAATATCAACATGTTATAAATTAAAAATAACATTAACAAACTAAATTAAATAACTACCTTTATAATAACCTTGAATATCTCCTTAATTACTCCAAATGAACTCTAATTTTATATTAATAGGAAGTTATTATTTCTCTATAATTTCCTTAATTTAGAGAGAATTAAAGTAGGAGAGAATTTGTATATTTTTGTATGTATTTTACAATGAGATTACAAGCCTATTTAATAGCAAATGAAATTGTTAAAATAATAAAAATGTCCAATCACCTCATTTAATATTTAGACATCCAACAACTAACAACTAATACTAACCATATAATTTATTTGACTATTTCATAATACTCCCCCTTTGGATGTCTTTATTACGTGTTTTGATACTGTCTCGTTAAAAACCTTACTAGAAAAAACCCAGTGGAATAAAAACCATAGTAAGGAAAAAAGAGTGCAGTCACGTAAACTCTCCCACATGTTGACACAACTGAATCTTCACATATTTTGTAGGTCTCGCATCCCAATACTATATATATGCTTTCTGAA
Source organism: Dorcoceras hygrometricum (assembly GCA_001598015.1). NCBI lineage: Eukaryota > Viridiplantae > Streptophyta > Magnoliopsida > Lamiales > Gesneriaceae > Dorcoceras > Dorcoceras hygrometricum. Next base: position 141,900 of record KV003190.1, on the reverse strand, counting down.
CATTGTCGTAGGAAGTGCCTTCGTGAAAAGATCTGACGAATTTTCACTTGATTGAAATGTAACGAATATCAATATCGTTATTCTTCACAAGTTCTTGGGAGAATTCGAAGAACTTAGGGGGGATATGCTTAGTTCTGTCGCTTTTGGTGTATCCTTCTTTCATTTGAGCAACACATGCAGCATTATATTCGTACAGTGTCACAGACTTCTTGTCAGATGGTAAACCACACATGACTTGTATATGTTCTGTTATGGATTTTAGCCATACACATTCACGGCTTGCCTCATGTAGTGTAATAATGTGACGCCCAAACCCAAGGGAGCATCGGAATAGGAAAATTCGAAAAATAATAAAAAAAAATAGAAGGACCAAATGCGAATATGTAAACTGAAATAAAACTAACTGGCGCCAATAGGAACAATAAAAGAAAACAGATGTCAAACAAATCTCTATTCATAATGCAAATTTGCGCAGTTACAACTATCGGACTTTATATAAGTTCACAATTGTTGCAACAGATCTTAATACAGCTGACAAAAGATCCAAAACAACAAAAGCTAAGACTCTGCGGAAGACGCCGGCCTTTGACAAACACATTTCCCCCAATCCAAATCAACTTGCACCACCCGCCTGCTCCTGAGATGCCTCACCTGCATTGAGAAAACTAATGAGCCTAGGGCTCAACAAGTAAAACTGTAAATACAATTTTCATAATGCAGGTGACTGAAACTCGCTAATCAAAGACAATTCGAATCTCGAATCTAAATTGCTTATGCTGGATGATTCAAGATCTAGAGGCTCTCTGCTGGTCCTTGTGCGTGAAGCACGTTAACTACTGATCAGTAATTCTCTGTGAAGGGATTACAATATTTCCATAATCATGTCCCTTCCATGAAGGGATTATGGTCCCACTGTAATCCTGTCCCTTCACAATGACCGGGTCCTCGAATTCTGAAGTCTGAACTTTACTTCTTCTTGGAATAGCTTTATACTAGTTCTTGATCAAAAGTCGATCACTGAAATCTGGTAGATTCAATGCCATGAAACTCATTTTATTTTAAAAGCGCTACTGAGTGTACAGTTATACTTGGGGTTGAGTACCAGCTCTAAGGAAATGAACTCGGGAGTGCTAAAAACAGACGAAGCTAAGAAGCAGAAGTCACTCGAGAAAACAGACGTTGGTACAATCAATTGAAAGACATAGGAATCAGTCATTGGTCTAGAATCAGACGCAAGGAAAAACGCTAGCGTAAATGAAACCAGACGGGACTCGGGAATGGTTATACTACATAAAACGATGTCGTTTGCACAACAACCAGATGTCAACCAAATTAGGTTGGTCGACGCAAATGCTAACAACCAACTGCTGATCATAGAACAGTGCAACGACTGAACACCACGATAAAACACAACTGCTGGTTATGAACAGTGCGACTGCTGGACACAACGAATGGAATGCAACTGCTGGTTATGAACAGTGCGACTGCTGATCCTAACAATAGAATGCGACTGTTGGAAGAGAACAGTGCAACTGCTGATCTTAACAATAGAATGCGACTGCTGGAAGGGAACAGTGCAACTGCTGATCTTAAAAATAGAATGCGACTGCTGGAAGGGAACAGTGCAACTGCTGATCTTAACAATAGAATGCGACTGCTGGAAGGGAACAGTGCAACTGCTGATCTTAACAATAGAATGCGACTGCTGGAAGGGAACAGTGCAACTGCTGATCTTAACAATAGAATGCGACTGCTGGAAGGGAACAGTGCAACTCCTGATCTTAACAATAGAATGCGACTGCTGGAAGGGAACAGTGCAACTGCTGATGGACACTAACCATGCTTCGACTTAGACAGAATCTAAACAAACTAACTTCACTTATCAAATCAGGACTTGCTCCTGATCGAACCAGGGTTGTTTATTCGTTCAGATTCAATGTCCAAAGTCTTCATGGTATTTCAGAAAACAAGAAATTCTCTGGAATCTGTACAACTCAGTATATTTTAAAGTATATCATTTCTGGTTAACTTTCTGGTGAGTTTCCTCAAAATTAAAGTATCAAGGCAGTGAATCCATGGCTCAAACTCTACATTACGTGAACTATACTGGAACTTGAACAGGCAAGCGTACACAGTAAACAACAAAGCAATAAATGTTTTCTCAATACAGCAAGAATTAGATTACTTGCCTGAAACGAAATCGCAACGCACATATGATCACGGCGGGAAGTCTCCACAAGCACACAGAAGGACTGCTTATCTTTAGAGGAACTAAAAGTTTTAAGTGCAACCAAAATGAACCCAGAAACTTACGTAAATCAATTTATACAAGGGAGAATGATTAAGTAGTAGGTAAAAACACTTGAGTAGGCATGGCTGCCGTGCCAACTTCTGTCCTTCTTTCAAAAGATTTATAAGAACTCCCCACTACTATTTTGATTTGTAAATTTGGTGCAACACTTTAAAACAGAGATCCCTTTTAAAAGATCTCATTTTATTTTTGAAAGGAACAAGTCTGGATTGTAACAGATTTGTGCTTGGGAGAACTCCTTCCGAACCTCCTGCAGTTGCTAAAAATCTGAAAAAGAAAAGGAAATCAGATTTATACTGAAATCTGAATGCTTAAACTCGAAACAGCCCTTGGAAAGAAAGGCTAATCAATTTGTGGTTCTTTGGGATTTTGGGGCGTTACAACTCTACCCTCCTTAATGAAATTTCGTCCCCGAAATTTACTTACCAAATAAATCTGGGTAGAGACTACGCATATCTTCTTCTGTTTTCCAAGTTGCTTCTCGCTCAGACTGGTTAGTCCACTGAATCTTTACCATTGGGATACTGCGATTTCTTAATTTTCTATTCTCCCTATGAAGAATCCTTTCTGGTCGTTCCTCATAGCTCAAATCTGGTGCTAGTTGGATTGGTTCATAGCTTAATATATGCGAAGGATTGGCCTTCTTCCCAAATCTCATCACGCCTTTCATCGGTGCTAACTTCAAGAAGACATAGTCTCCAGCTTCGAAACTCAACTCGCGGCGTCTGTCGTCAGCATAACTCTTTTGCCTGCTTTGAGCAATCTTCAATCGGTATCTCACTTTCCGAATCACTTGAGAAGTATGCTCGCTAAGTCTGGTCCCAAACTAGCTCGTTCTCCTATCTCATCCTAGTGAAGGGGTGTTCTACACTTTCTGTCATATAGAGCTTTGTAGGGGGACATCTGGATGGATGCTTGGAAGCTATTGTTGTACGTGAATTCCACTAAGGGTAGCTTTGAATCCCAGCTCTCTGGAAAATCGAGGATACAAGCTCTAAGCAAGTCTTCTAAGATCTGAATCACTCTCTCTGATTGACCATCGGTCTGAGGGTGAAAAGCTGTGCTAAAGGTTAACTTGGTACCCAAAGCTCGGTGTAGACTCTTCCAAAAAGCTGATGTAAATTTCGAATCTCTGTCAGACACAATAGATATTGGAATCCCATGAAGTCTGACTATCTCCTTCACATACAACTCAGCATATTTTCTCACATCATAAGTTGTCTTGACTGGTAGGAAGTGATCAGATTTGGTTAGTCGATCTACTATAACCCAAATTGAATTGTAACCCTGGACAGATCTGGGTAAACCAACTACAAAATCCATTGCAATACTCTCCCACTTCCATTCTGGTATTGACAGGGGTTTAAGCATTCCAGCTGGTCTCTGGTGCTCAGCTTTCACCAGCTGACAAGTCAGGCACTCTGAAACAAATCTGGAAACATCGCGTTTCATGCCTGGCCACCAGTACAGCTTCTGCAGATCTTTTTACATCTTAGTGCTCTCGGTATGAACTGAATATGGAGCGCTGTGAGCTTCTGTCATCAGCTCTGACCTCAAATTGTTCATATTAGGAACCCACAATCTACCATGAAATCTGATAATCCCTTCTGCTGAAGTATAGAGATTGCTGCCGCGCTCTAAATCTTGTTTAACCCATCTCTGCAACTGTTCATCTAACAGTTGTCCTTATCGGATCTGATTCAAAAGATTTAATCGAATGGATAAATCTGCTAGAACTGCGCTTCTATAAATAGGAATCAGCTCTAGTCCAAACCTTTCAATTTCATAAGCTAAGGGCCTTTGGACAGAAAGCTGGGCTACGCAAATTGATTTTCTGCTAAGAGCATCTGCCACCACGTTTCTGCAACTGTTCATCTAACAGTTGTCCTTATCGGATCTGATTCAAAAGATTTAATCGAATGGATAAATCTGCTAGAACTGCGCTTCTATAAATAGGAATCAGCTCTAGTCCAAACCTTTCAATTTCATAAGCTAAGGGCCTTTGGACAGAAAGCTGGGCTACGCAAATTGATTTTCTGCTAAGAGCATCTGCCACCACGTTGGATTTTCCAGGGTGGTAGCTGATAGTGCAGTCGTAATCTTTAACCAGCTCTAGCCACCTTCTTTGTCTCATATTTAATTCTTTATGAGTAAAGAAGTACTTCAAACTCTTGTAATCCGTAAAAATCTCAGACTTCTCCCCATACAAATAATGTCTCCAGATATTAAGGGCAAAAACCACAGCTGCTAATTCTAAATCATGCGTGGGATAATTCCTCTCATGATTCTTCAGTTGTCTGGAGGCATAAGCTATGACCCTTTGATTCTGCATCAAAACAGCTCCTAATCCTAACTTAGAAGCATCGATGAAGATCACAAAATTCCCTTGTTCAGAAGGCATGGTTAAAACTGGAGCCTCTATCAATGCTTACTTCAAATTTTCAAAACTCTGCTGACAGCTGGAACTGCTGTCCTTGAAAACCCTTGAATAAATCGTCTGTAGTAACCAGCAAGTCCTAATGTGAGACCTGGATTTAATGGAAGATTAATGTTGGAACAATCGGTTTTAAGAATTTTGGAAGTTTTCGTAATTTTGGTATTGTGAGTTAGCAGCTGGTTGGTAGTGAAAACCAGTCGCAGAGTGTAATTGTATCACGGGAGATCAAAACGCCGTCGTTTGCGTTGAGTAACCAGTCGTTGGCAAAGTCTGCCAGCAGATAGTATCTTAGGCGTGCGTTGGGTAGGATCTGCCAGCAGCAACGCTTACGTGGATTTCAGCTGAGAGCGCTAAGGAATTTCAAAACGGCGACGTTTTGTGAAGCATCTGCTGGGTGTTATCTGTTAGCAGCAAGCTCCTGTAGCGAGTGCAAAACGCTGTCGTTTGGATTCGTGAAGGCGACGTCGTTTTGGTTAGTGCTAGGGGACCAGTCGTTGCATTTGTGTAGTTCAGTAGATTTGCTGACGTGTGCGAAGCTACGTCATTTTACTTAGTTGAAATGCTGCGTTTTGATGTCGCGTCCGGTACCAGCTGCAAGGATATGTTATGTTGTGAGAGAAATCCAGTCGCTGGTTTTGGGCGACCAGCTGTTGACAGATAGGATGACGTAAGCTGTGCGACGTCGTTTAGTTAAGTTGCCACGACGCCGTTTTGCTAGCGTTGTTGGAGAGATTCAGCAGCTGGTTTGTTTTGCATCTGCTGGTTTGTTTTGCATCTGCTGGTTGTATTTTCAGCGAGTGTCGACTGGTTTGTCGGTGGGATATGTTATCAGCAGTTGAGAAGTGTATATATTGGAAGACTTGGTCTTCGATTGGTTTATTAGATTCCCATACTTAACGAAATATTCTCCCGATTGTTGCTCTTTGCTTCGAACCCTAGGTTACTGTTCACCGTGAGTTTCTCCGGCGAAATCCCGTCGTTTCCGGCCACCGTTTGGTACGTTCGAGGTAGCGTTGGACTCCTCTCGAGAAGCTCTTCTATTCCATACCACTTTTGGAGGCTGTTGTTGGCTGGAGCAAAAGCACGAAGTTGCTGTTTAGTTCGTGCATTTCGTAGTTCAGGTAGAACTTCGTTCTCTTGCGATGAGATCTTGTTCCTAGCCTTGGGTTAAGCTTCCAGTTAAGTTGTATTGATAGTGTTTGTGTTGGTTGAGCGTAGCTCCCAGCCGTGAGCTTCTGTTAGCATCCCTGAGAATTATGCTTCGTTGTTTAGCAGGTTTTTAACCAGATTTCTCGGGATCCCTTTGTGGTAATTGTTTCACAGTATTGAGGTACGGATCTGAGCTTGAGGTAGCTGGGAATTGGCGTGAGATTTAATGTTAGATGGATGCTTGTGCATTGCCGTGGATGTTGCTGTGTGCATATGTGATTGCTGTTGATTTTAGCTGCTGTGTTTATGCATACACGCATTTCCCATATTGCATTCAGATTTCTGTTGCAGCCATTGCTTTGTATTCCGTTGTATTGCTGTTGTTTCTTACCAGGATGCGAGGGCGAGCGGCAATACCGCACTCTCATCTCCCTGCTGGGATCTATTAGCCACCATGCGCCGAGTGGTTAATTACCACAGTTCATGGGCGAGTCAACGGTAGGTTGAGTTGTTTGATGCATCTGGTATTTGGGTGTTGTGTCAAGGCGAGTGGCTCATTTCCACACTTTGAACACACCCCGTGGCCACTGATTCGTTGCAGATCTCGTGGAGTTATGTTTGAGTTCCTTGGCTCCCTTGTTGGTTGTAGCCTTCAGCTGTTATCCAGTGTCTCATGCATAGCATCTGTATTTTATCTTATGCATTTCCTTTAGCTGTTTCAGTTGCTCTCCGTACTGGGGTTTGACCCCATGTCCCTCTGGGAATTGGTTGTTTTTCCTTGCTTGTGTTGTTTTCAGGTAACCCAGGTTTCACAGCTGGTCATGGGTTTAAACCAGCTGGATGTGCCCCAGGAGGTGGTTAGACTATCCCAGTTGCGTATAGCATATTTATATTTATCAGTATAGTTAGCCAGGGAGATGCCCTGTGCTTCGTTGTTGTATCCAGTGATTGGAGTCTGATACATGTTGGTTGTTGTTATGCTATACTGTGTATTGTTGGCTGGTAGCCCGCGTTTGGTTGTTTTTATAAACCAGTTGCGTATAGCATATTTATATTTATCAGTATAGTTAGCCAGGGAGATGCCCTGTGCTTCGTTGTTGTATCCAGTGATTGGAGTCTGATACATGTTGGTTGTTGTTATGCTATACTGTGTATTGTTGGCTGGTAGCCCGCGTTTGGTTGTTTTTATAAACTGGGATATATTTTGAGTATCGTTGTATTTTAAATTATATTGTTTTAAACCATCAGGACAAAAGGAAAAATTTTACCCGCTTTTTAATAGCTTCCGCATGTGTTGTATGATTTTACTCTGTTGTAAGCACGAGACCTGACATTTTTGGTATCAGAGCTTAAGCTGGGATAAGCTCAATTTATTTGATCACACTTGAGTCTAGGCACAGTGTCGTGTGTTGTATGTGCTTGATCTATGTGATTACGTGCTGCATATTTGTGTTATGTGCTATCTATGCTGTATCAGTTCTGTTTTGCTTGATCCTGTTGAGTGTTTTCGTAGATGCCGCCTAGACGTCATGGTAGAAGATAGGGGCAGTTTGAGAAATCAGCAGGACAGAATGAGGATAGGCGTAGTGCTCGTAGTCATACTCGTGTTAGCGACGAGGAGGAAGTTGAGGTTGCGGCACCTCCTGTGGAGAGGATGGATGTCGTGATAGCGCGGTTTCAGCGGATGAACCCTCCGATCTTTAATGGTGATGAGTCCAGTGAGGACGCAGATTCGTGGCTCCGGAACATTATTGGTTCGTGTTAGCGACGAGGAGGAAGTTGAGGTTGCGGCACCTCCTGTGGAGAGGATGGATGTCGTGATAGCGCGGTTTCAGCGGATGAACCCTCCGATCTTTAATGGTGATGAGTCCAGTGAGGACGCAGATTCGTGGCTCCGGAACATTATTGGTCTTTTTGATCGGGTTCAGTATGATGATGATCTTCGGCTGAGTTTAGTGACCCTCTTGCTTAGGAAGGCGGCATAGCGCTGGTGGCGAGGCGCTTCGAGTACCTTGTTGGAGACCGGCGTTGGGATATCTTGGGGCAGTTTTTGCGAGACCTTCCGGCAGGAGTATGTACCCGAGTCTTATGTGAATGCCCGTGAGCGGGAGTTAGATCATCTGGAGTAGGGTTCTATGACTGTGAGGGAGTATGCTCGTCAGTTTTCTTCGTTGCTGGCGTACGTTCCCAATGTTTCTGGCCGGGAGAGGGCCAAGCGGGCTAGATTTCTGGAGGGCTGAATGAAGAGCTATATCAGATGGTGCTGACCAGCAAACCCAAGACGTATGCTGAGGCATTGGATAGTGCCATCGACATTGAGGAGGGTTTGCGTAGCCGTCGTGCTCGTAAGCATCAGGTGGCTCAGGGTGGTCGTCCCACCGGTCAGGGAGCGCAGTCTTCTCAGTCTTCCCAGTCAGCACATCAGCCTCAGCAGCAGCCGCAGGTGGCACAGCAGTCTGGCCGTCAGAGGTTCCGACCCCACGGTCAGCAGTTCAAGAAGAAGTCGGGTTCTGGCTCTTCTGGTTCAGGCAGCTCAAGTAGCAGTGGTTCTCGGGCTGAGTTCTGTGGTTTTTTGAGGGGGAAAAAGCATCCTTCTAACCCAGTTTGTTGGTGTGCAGGGCTCTTGCAACATTTGTGGTCAGTACGGGAATTTTTCAGAGTGTTTCCGTCAGCTGGATCACAGCAGATCGCGGCCCAGCCTCAGGGTCGTGGAGGTCAGTCTAGGGGTCGTTCCCCTTAGTTTCAGCAGCCCAGTATTGGTGAGACTCATTTCAGGCCTTTCCAGCAGCCTGGTCCATCACGATTCGAACAGTCGTCTCAGCCTTTTTACTCTGGACCTCAGCATGCTCAGGCCAACGTCATCACTAGGGAGCAGGCGGAGGAGACGCCGGGCCGGGTGATTGCAGGTACATGTCTCGTTTTCGATTTTGCTGCACGTGTGTTGTTTGACACCGGTGCTTCGCATTCGTTTATCTCTGATTCGTTAAGTTTGATCCGTTTGATGTTGTGGGATTTCGATTGCATAGTTGGGATGGATGTGCTGTCCAACTATAGGGCCTCCGTGGACTGTTTCCATGGGATTGTGCGCTTTAGGCCTTTGTCTGGCGAGAAGTGGGACTTCTACGGCCAGGATTCTCGATCGAAGATCCCGTTAGTCTCAGCTATGGAGATGTTCAGCTTGTTGTCCTTGGGGAATGCTGGCTTCTTGATCTACGCTTTGGATGCGTCTTCTTCTTCTCGTGTTCAGCTCAGCGACGTTCCTGTGGTGCGGCATTTTCCCAACGTGTTTTCGGAGGAGATTCCTGGTTTTCCTCCGAGGCAGGAGATTGAATTCAGCATAGAGCTGGTGCCTCGCACAGCTCCGATTTCTCGTGCCCCGTATCGTCTGGCGCCTATAGAGTTGAGAGAGCTCAAGGTTCAGTTGGACGATTTGCTGGAGAAAGGTTTCATCCGACCTAGTATGTCGCCGTGGGGAGCACCCATCTTGTTTGTGAAGAAGAAGGATGGCTCAATGCGGATGTGCATTGATTTCCGTCAGTTGAACAAAGCGACAGTCAAGAACAAGTACCCTTTACCCAGGATCGATGATCTGTTTGATCAACTGCAAGGTTCTGTGGTGTACTCGAAGATTGATCTTCGTTCAGGGTATCATCAGCTGAGAGTGAGAGATCAGGATGTCGCGAAGACTGCTTTTTGTACCAGGTATGGGCATTTCTAGTTTTTGGTGATGCGGTTTGGTTTGACCAACACGCCTGCAGTCTTTATGGATCTGATGAACTGGGTTTTTAGAGAGTTCATTGATCAGTTTGTGATTGTTTTTATTGACGACATCTTGGTTTATTCGAAGACTCCTTTGGAGCATAAGGAGCATTTGCGGATTGTCCTTCAGACCTTGCGAGACCAGCAGCTGTATGCTAAATTCTCCAAGTGCGAGTTTTGGCTGGATCGCGTCGTTTTCTTGGGACATGTGATTTCAGCCGAGGGGATTTCGGTGGATCCCAGTAAGGTTGATGCTGTTCTAAACTGGGAGCGTCCCAGGAATGTATCCGAGATTCGCAGTTTCTTGGGTCTGGCTGGCTATTACCGTCGTTTTATCGAAGGATTTTCTAGCATAGCAAAGCCGATGACTCAACTGACGCAGAAGGACAAGAGGTTTGTATGGACTGAGCAGTGCGAGAATGCTTTTCAACTGTTCAAGGAAAAGCTGACTACTGCACCTGTGTTAGCTCTGTCGTCCGGTTCAGGTGGTTTCGTTGTTTTTTCTGACGCTTCGCTCAATGGATTGGGTTGTGTTTTGATGCAGAATGGTCGAGTCATTGCGTATGCTTCGCGGCAGCTGAAACCGCACGAGACTCGTTATCCAGTCCATGATTTGGAGCTAGCGGCCGTTGTGTTTGCGTTGAAGATCTGGCGTCACTACCTGTATGGCAAGCAATTTGTGGTGTACTCGGACCACAAGAGTTTGCTGTATCTGTTTTTGCAGCCTGACTTGAACATGAGACAACGTCGTTGGATGGAGCTGCTAAAGGACTTTGATTGTGAGATCAATTATCAGCCTGGGAAGTCGAACGTAGTGGCAGATGCTTTGAGCAGGAAGGCTAGTGAGATTCTTGCTTCGTTGTATATCTCTAAGGATCAGGAGCATCTTAACACTACGGTTTGGAGATTCTACCCGGCTGAGGATTGTGTGGTGGTTTCTTATTTCCAAGTGGAGCCGCAAATTGTTTCGACCATTCGAGCAGCTCAAAGGACTGATCCTTCCATCCACGAGTTGAAGTTGAAGGTCAGGGCTGGCGAACTTGAGGATTATTCTGTCTCTTCCGATGGGTGTTTGAGGTTCCGTGGCAGGTTGGTTGTGCCAAACCTCATTGATTTGAAGGAGGAGATCCTCCGAGAAGCGCACTGTAGCAGACATAGTGTTCATCCTGGTGCACGAAAGATGTACCATGCATTGAAGCCGCACTTCTGGTGGGCTGGCCTGAAGAGTGATGTTGCTGGTTTTGTCGCTCGTGGTTTGAACTGTCAGATGGTTAAGGCCGAAAGGATGAGATCGGGTGGTCTGTTGCAGAGTTTGGAAGTGCCCCAATGGAATTGGGAGCACATAGCGATGGACTTCGTAACGCATCTGCCTCGTTCCAGCAGAGGATGCGATGCTATTTGGGTGGTTATCGACCGTTTGTCGAAGTTTGCACATTTTATTCCCTATGGAATGACCTTTTCTCTAAAGAAAATGGCGAAGCTGTACATTGATTTTATTATTAGACTGCACGGTGTGCCCGTTTCGATCGTATTCGACCGAGATCCAAGGTTTACTTCCAGGTTTTGGAAGAGTTTGCAAACAGCTTTAGGAACCAGATTGGCTATGAGCACAGCGTATCATCCCCAGACAGATGGCCAATCTGAGAGAACTATCCAGACGTTGGAGGATATGTTACGAGCTGTTGTGTTGGATTTCGGAGGTAGCTGGCAAGACGCGTTGTCTCTAGTGGAGTTTTCCTACAATAACAGCTATCAGGTGACGATTGGCATGGCGCCGTTTGAGTCTTTGTACGGCAGTAAGTGCAGATCGCCAGTTTGTTGGGAAGAAGTGGGGGAGAAGCAGCTATCTGCCCCAGATTTTGTGCAGCAAATGAAGGATCATGTGGATCTAATTCGACAGCGGATGAAAGCTGCCCAGGATTGCCAAGCCAGTTATGCAAATAAGAGGCGTCGACCTCTCGAGTTTCAGGTTAGTGATCAAGTTTTTCTCAAAGTTTCTCCGTTTCGCAGTGTCATGTGCTTTGGACGCAAGGGAAAGTTGGCCCCTCGATACGTCGGACCATATGAAATTGTTGAGAGGATTGGCTCTTTGGCGTATCGGCTGTTGTTGCCTCCGGAATTATCTTCTCTACATGATGTCTTCCATGTTTCCATGTTGAGGAAGTACGAGCCAGATCCATCTCATGTGCTTAGAACCGATGAAGTTGAGCTAGATCAGTCGTTGAGCTATCAGGAATATCCCTTGCAAATCCTTTGCCGAAAAGAGAAGCAATTGAGGAATAAAACCATTCTGTTGGTGATGGTGCAGTGGAGCAAACATGGCAGGGAAGAGGCTACTTGGGAGCTGGAGGAAAAGATGCAGCGCGAGTGGCCGCATCTGTTTGAGTAGCTGTTGAGCTAAATTTTCAGCAATTGTAGCTTTTGGTTGTAATTCTTCCCTAGTTGTTGTTAATTGTTTGCTCAATTATCTTGAACTCTTGGCCTTGTGTTAGGCAGATTTCTGTTTTGGTTTCTGTTGCTGTATTGTGCTTTCAGAATTGTTGTTTGATTTCGAGGACGAAATCCTTTTTAGTGGGGGAGAAATGTGAGACCTGGATTCAATGGAAGACTAATGTTGGATTAATCGGTTTTAAGAATTTTGGAAGTTTTCGTAATTTTGGTATTTGTGAGTTAGCATCTGGTTGGTAGTGAAAACCAGTCGCAGAGTGTAATTGTATCGCGGGAGATCGAAACGCCGTCGTTTGCGTTGAGTAACCAATCGCTGGCAAAGTCTGCCAGCAGATAGTATCTTAGGCGTGCGTTGGGTAGGATCTGCCAGCAGCAACACTTATGTGGATTTCAGCTGAGAACGCTAAGGAATTTCAAAATGGCGACGTTTTGTGAAGCATTTGCTGGGTGTTATCTTTTAGCAGCAAGCTCCTGTAGCGAGTGAAAAACGCTGTCGTTTGGATTAGTGAAGGCGACGTCGTTTTGGTTAGTGCTAGGGGACCAGTCATTGAATTTGTGTAGTTCAGCAGATTTGCTGACGTGGAAGCTACGTCATTTTACTTAGTTAAAACACTACGTTTTGATGTCGCGTCCGGTACCAGCTGCAAGGATATGTTGCGTTGTGAGAGAAATCCAGTCGCTGGTTTTGGGCGACCAGCTGTTGACAGATAGGATGACGTAAGCTGTGCGACGTCGTTTAGTTAAGTTGCCATGACGCCGTTTTGCTAGCGTTGTTGGAGAGATTCAGCAGCTGGTTTGTTTTGCATCTGCTGGTTGTATTTTCAGCGAGTGTCGACTGGTTTGTCGGTGGGATCTAGTATCAGCAGTTGAGAAGTGTATATATTGGAAGACTTGGTCTTCGATTGGTTTATTAGATTCCCATACTTAACGAAATATTCTCCCGATTGTTGCTCTTCGCTTCGAACCCTAGGTTACTGTTCACCGTGAGTTTATCCGGCAAATTCCCGTCGTTTTCGGCCACCGTTTGGTACGTTAGAGGTAGCGTTGGACTCCTCTCGAGAAGCTCTTCCATTCCATATCACTTTTGGAGGCTGTTGTTGGCTGGAGCAAAAGCAAGAAGTTGTTGTTTAGTTCGTGCATTTCGTAGTTCAGGTAGAACTTCGTTCTCTTGCGATGAGATCTTGTTCCTAGCCTTGGGTTAAGCTTCCAGTTAAGTTGTATTGATAGTTTTTGTGTTGGTTGAGCGTAGCTCCCAACCGTGAGCTTATGTTAGCATCCCTGAGAATTATGCTTCGTTGTTTAGCAGGTTTTTAACCAGATTTCTCGGGATCCCTTTGTGGTAATTGTTGCGCAGTATTGAGGTACGGATCTGAGCTTGAGGTAGCTGGGAATTGGAGTGAGATTTAATGTTAGATGGCTGCTTGTGCATTTCCGTGGATGTTGCTGTGTGCATATGTGATTGCTGTTGATTTTAGCTGCTGTGTTTATGCATACACGCATTTCCCATATTGCATTCAGATTTCTGTTGCAGCCATTGCTTTGTATTCCGTTGTATTGCCGTTGTTTCTTACTAGGACGCGAGGGCGAGCGGCAATACCCCACTCTCATCTCCCTGCTGGGATCTATTAGCCACCATGCGCCGAGTGGTTAATTACCATAGTTCATGGGCGAGGCAACGGCAGGTTGAGCTGTTTGATGCATCTGGTATTTGGGTGTTGTGTCAAGGCGAGTGGCTCATTACCACACTTATGAACACACCCCGTGGCCACTGATTCGTTGCAGATCTCGTGGAGCTATGTTTGAGTTCCTTGGCTCCCTTGTTGGTTGTAGCCTTCAGCTGTTATGCGGTGTCTCATGCATAGCATTTTATCTTATGCATTTCCTTTAGCTGTTTCAGTTGCTCTCCGTACTGGGGTTTGACCCCATGTCCCTCTGGGGCTTGGTTGTTTTTCCTTGCTTGTGTTGTTTTCAGGTAACCCAGGTTTCACAGCTGGTCGTGGGTTTAACCCAGCTGGAGGTGCCCCAGGAGGTGGTTAGACTATCCCAGTTACGTATAGCATATTTATATTTATCAGTATAGTTAGCCAGGGGGATGCCCTGTGCTTCGTTGTTGTATCCAGTGGTTGAAGTCTGATACATGTTGGTTGTTGTTATGCTATACTGTGTATTGTTGGCTGGTAGCCCGAGTTTGGTTGTTTTTATAAACTGGGATATATTTTGAGTATCGTTGTATTTTAAATTATATTTTTTTAAACCGTCAGGCCAAAAACAAAAATTTTACCCGCTTTTTAATAGCTTCCGCATGTGTTGTATGATTTTACTCTGTTGTAAGCACGAGGCCTGACACCTAAAAAGCTCCTTACTTCTGAAACAGATCTTGGCACAGGCCAGTCTTGCACAGCTTCTACCTTCGCTGGATCGACTTCTAAACCATCTTTCGAAATGATATGTCCTAGAAATGCAACCTTCTCCAACCAGAACTCACATTTGCTAAATTTAGCAAACAACCTCTTATCCTTCAAAATTTGCAACACTATACGAATCTGACTAGCATGCTCAGAGCTGGTCTTGGAATATACTAGGATATCGTCTATAAACACTATTACGAATCGATCCAAAAAGGGCTGAAAAACTCTATTCATCAGATCCATAAAAATATATGGAGCATTTGTTAACCCAAAAGGCATCACCAAAAACCCGTAATGACCATATCTGGTCCTAAAAGCCGTCTTATAAACATCGGACTCCTTAATCTTCAATTGGTGGTATCCAGATCTTAAGTCTATCTTAGAGAACACTGCTGCTCCCTTCAACTGATCGAACAATTCTTCGATTCTGGGTAAAGGGTATTTGTTCTTAATGGTCAGCTTATTCAATTCTCGGTAATCTGTACACAATCGGAAACTCCCATCCTTCTTCTTAACAAACAAAACCAGTGCTCCCTAGGGGGATGTACTAGGTCGAATAAATTCCTTATCCAGCAGATCTTGAATCTGCTCTTTCAGCTCTCTCATTTCTGTAGGAGCGAGCGTATAGGGAGGTTTGGAAATTGGAGCTGCTCCAGGCACTAAGTCAATGGCAAACTCGATCTCCCTGCCTGGTGGTAACCCACTGATATCTTCTGGAAATACTTCTGGAAATTCGCTCACCACCTCCACATCTAAAAGTCGAGGTTTACCAGAAACAGCTAGAGAAGATAAACTTACAAGGAATCCTACTCCACCTTTCCTTAAACATCGCTGGGCCTTCAAAGCTGAAATTAAGCGAGGAACTCCCTGATGGTGGTCACATCTGAATGAAATCTGGGACCCTGTGGACAGATTCACAACTACTGTCCTAAGCTTAAAATCGATTAATACTCCATATCTAGACAACCAATCTATTCCCAAAATCAAATCGAATTCAGGCATGGGTAAAACAATCAAATTGACGGTAACTACATGTCCTTGAAGTTCAAGCTCTAATTCACGATAGATGTCACGAGATATCAGCTCTTCTCCTGATGGCACAGTTACGCAATAGCCTATATGCAATCTCTCTGGCTTACACAATAACTTCTTAGCAAAGCCTTCAGCTATAAAGGAATGGGTCGCACCTGAATCTAACAGGGCAAATGAAAACAAACCAGCAACCACAATCTTACCCGTCATCACCGTGGAATCCGGTTTAGCTTGTTCAGATGTCATGACGTAAGCTCTGCTGGGCACCAACTGTTTTGACTGGGGACAGAACTTGGAGATGTGGCCTTGAGCACCACACTTGTAACATCCACTCTGGCCAGCTCTACATTGTCACGAGTGATTCTTATGGCATTTGGGACAAATTGGCTTGCTATTACCAGCTGGTACAGCACTGATAGGTTGAGCTGGAATAGGTTTTGGCTCTTGAGGTCACTGCTGGCCTTTATTCTGCTTCTTAAACGGCCTTGAATCTGCCTGCTGAAAGGATTGCCTCCTCTGCTGTCTCTCATGCTCCACATCTTTCCAATCTTTCTCCACTCGCAAGGCCTTGTCTACTGCTTTCCTATAAGATCTAGGTCCTGCTAACCTAACATTCAACTTGAATGTAGGTCTCAACCCTTCCACAAAGTGGTTCAGCTTCTCCTCAGGGTCCCTCCCTATAAGAGGTACGAAATAACAGCCTCTCTCAAACTTCTGGATGTACTCTTGCACAGTTAAACTCCCTTGCTTCAAAGTCAAAAACTCTCGTTTCAACTCAGACCTCTTATCCGCAGTGAAGTACTGCTCGAAGAATACTCGTTTGAACACAAAGTGGTTCAGCTTCTCCTCAGGGTCCCTCCCTATAAGAGGTACGAAATAACAGCCTCTCTCAAACTTCTGGATGTACTCTTGCACAGTTAAACTCCCTTGCTTCAAAGTCAAAAACTCTCGTTTCAACTCAGACCTCTTATCCGCAGTGAAGTACTGCTCGAAGAATACTCGTTTGAACTCTTCCCACGAGAGATTCGCCAAGTCTACAGACAACTTCGCCCCCTCCCACCAGATCATTGCGTCACCTCTTAACATATAGATGGTGCACCTTGACCTATCCAAGTCTGGAATATGAAGGTATTCAAAAATCACTTCCATGGATTTAATCCAGCTCTCAGCAACCAGCGATTCTGTAGTACCACTAAACTCCTGCGGTTTCAGTCTTCGAAACCTCTCCTGGGAATCATCATAATGCGGTCCCCTGTTACTAGAAGATTGGTCGTTGCCTCGGGCGGATTGCTCTACCAACAGCTCTAGGAGTTGGGTAATACGAGCATTACTATTTGAATTGGTTTCATCATCTAGGTTGCTTCTTCTAGCTCTCCCTCTTCCTGACATCTTAATCTATAGCCCGAAATCCACCACAAAATAAAAATCAGAACTCGAAAGAGAAAAGACTCTTATCATAAATAAAACTCACAAACCAGGAGATGCGAACGATGAAAGCTGCTCCAGACTGGGAAGATGTGTTTATCTCATAACCATTGCTCTGTTACCAAGTTGTGACGCCCAAACCCAAGGGAGTCATCGGAATAGGAAAATTCGAAAAATAATAAAAAAAATATAAGGACCAAATGCGAATATGTAAACTGAAATGAAACTAACTGGCGCCAATAGGAACAATAAAAGAAAACATATGTCAAACCAATCTCTATTCATAATGCAAATTTGCGCAGTTACAACTATCGGACTTTATATAAGTTCACAATTGTTGCAACAGATATTAATACAGCTGACAAAAGATCCAAAACAAAAAAAGCTAAGACTCTGCGGAAGACGCCGGCCTTTGACAAACACATTTACCCCAATCCAAATCAACTTGCACCACCCGCCTGCTCCTGAGATGCCTCACCTGCATTGAGAAAACTAATGAGCCTAGGGCTCAACAAGTAAAAATGGAAATACAATTTTCATAATGCAGGCGACTGAAACTGAAACTCGCTAATCAAAGACAATTCGAAGCTCGAATCTAAATTGCTTATGCTGGATGATTCATGATCTAGAGGCTCTCTGCTGGTCCTTGTGCATGAAGCACGTTAACTACTGATCAGTAATTCTCTGTGAAGGGATTACAATATTTCCATAATCATGTCCCTTCCATGAAGGTATTATGGTCCCACTGTAATCCTGTCCCTTCACAATGATCGGGTCCTCGAATTCTGAAGTCTGAACTTTACTTCTTCTTGGAATAGCTTTATACTAGTTCTTGATCGAAAGTCGATCACTGAAATCTGGTAGATTCAATGCCATGAAACTCATTTTATTTTAAAAGCGCTACTGAGTGTACAGTTATACTTGGGGTTGAGTACCAGCTCTAAGGAAATGAACTCGGGAGTGCTAAAAACAGACGAAGCTAAGAAGCAGATGTCACTCGGGCAAAACATACGTTGGTAGGAGTCAGTTGTAAGGCATAGAAATCAGGCGTTGGTCTAAAACCAGACGCAAGAAAATCGCTAATCGTAAGTGAAACCAGACGGGACTCGGGAATGGTTATACTACATAAAACGATGTCGTTTGCACAACAACCAGATGTCAACCAAATTAGGTTGGTCGACGCAAATGCTAACAACCAACTGCTGATCATAGAACAGTGCAACGACTGAACACCACGATAAAACACAACTGCTGGTTATGAACAGTGCGACTGCTGATCCTAACAATACAATGCTATTGCTGGAAGGGAACAGTGCAACTGCTGATCTTAACAATAGAATGAGACTGCTGGAAGGGAACAGTGCAACTGCTGATCTTAAAAATAGAATGTGACTGCTGGAAGGGAACAGTGCAACTGCTGATCTTAACAATAGAATGCGACTGCTGGAAGGGAACAGTGCAACTGTTGATGTACACTAACCATGCTTCGACTTAGATAGAATCTAAACAAACTAACTTCACTTATCTAATCAAGACTTGCTCCTGATCGAACCAGCGTTGTTTATTCTTTCAGATTCAATGTCCAAAGTCTTCATGGTATTTCAGAAAACAAGAACTTCTCTGAATTCTGTACAACTCAGTATATTTTAAAGTATATCATTTCTGGTTAACTTTCTGGTGATTTCCTCAAAATTAAAGTATCAAGACAGTGAATCCATGGCTCAAACTCAAAATTACATGAACTATACTGGAACTTGAACAGGCAAGCGTACACAGAAAACAACGAAGCAATAAAGGTTTTCTCAATACAGCAAGAATTAGATTTACTTCCCTGAAATGAAGATCGCAACACACAGATGATCACGGTGGGAAGTCTCCACAAGCACACAGAAGAACTGCTTATCTTTAGAGGAACTAAAAGTTTTAAGTGCAACCAAAATGAACCCAGAAACTTACGTAAATCATTTTATACAAGGTAGAATGATTAAGTAGTAGGTAAAAACACTTGAGTAGGCATGGCTGCCGTGCCAACTCCTGTCCTTTTTTCAAAAGATTTATAAAAACTCCCCACTACTATTTTGATTTGTAAATTTGGTGCAACACTTTAAAACAGAGCTCCCTTTTAAAAGATCTCATTTTATTTTCGAAAGGAACAAGTCTGGATTCTAACAGATTTGTGCTTGAGCGAAATCCTTCTGAAATCTCCTGCAGTTGCTAAAATCTGAAAAAGAAAAGGAAATCAGATTTATACTGAAATCTGAATGCCTAAACTCAAAACAACCCTTGGAAAGAAAGGCTAATCAATTTGTGGTTCTTTGGGATTTTGGGGCGTTACAAATAATCTCGGCGTGATTTGATGAAGTTGCTAAGAGAGCTTGTTTATGTGAACGCCAAGAAATTACAGTGCCTCCACGAGTAAATACATATCCAGTTTGAGATTGTGTCTTATGTGGATCACATAGGTGTCCAGCATCAGCAAAACCAACAATACTTTTATTGGTATCTTTTGAATATAAAAGTCTCAAATCTGTTGTTCCTCGTAGATAACGGAATATATGCTTAATTCCGTTCCAGTGCCTCTTTGTTGGACATGAGTTGAATCTTGCCATAAATTTACTGCAAAAGATATATCAGGTCTAGTACAATTTGCAAGATACATAAGAGCACCAATATCACTTAGATATGGTACTTCTGAACCAAGAATAACTTCATTTTCTTCACATGAGCTGAACAGATCCTTTTCAATGTTCAATGATCTAACAATCATTAGAGTACTTAAAAGGATTTGCTTTATCCATATTAAAACGTTTAAGGATCGTTTCTGTATAATTTTACTGGTGAACAAATATGCCACCTTCTTTGTGCTCAATTTATAACCAAGACAATACTTGATTTTTCCAAGGTCTTTCATTTCAAATTCTTCCTTTAAATAATCACAACATCTTGAACTTCCTTATTCGTACCAATGATGTTTAAATCATCAACATATACAACAATAATTACGCATCCAGATGTTGCTTTCTTAATGAAAACACAAGGACATATTGGATTGTTTACATATCCCTTTTTCATCAAGTGCTCACTCAGTCGATTATACCACATTTGACCGGATTGTTTTAACCCATATAATGATCTCTGTAATTTAAATCATCAACATATACAACAATAATTACGCATCCAGATGTTGCTTTCTTAATGAAAACACAAGGACATATTGGATTGTTTACATATCCCTTTTTCATCAAGTGCTCACTCAGTCGATTATACCACATTTGACCGGATTGTTTTAACCCATATAATGATCTCTGTAATTTTACAGAATAACATTCTTTGGGTTTCGAAGTTTGTGCTTCAGGCATCTTAAATCCTTCAGGGATTTTCATATATATATATATATATATCACTATCAATCGATCCATATAAGTAAGTTGTAACAACATCCATAAGGCGCATTTCAAAAATTTCAGACACCGCCAAACTAATTAAATACCGAAACATAATTGCATCCATAATTGGAGAATACGTTTCTTCATAATCAATTCCAGGCCTTTGAGAAAACCTTGTGCAACAAGCCGAACTTTATATCTCACTATTTCATTTTTCTCAATTCGTTTCGAACGAAAACCCATTTGTATCCAACAGGTTTTACACCTTCAGTTTTCAGGACTATAGGTCCAAAAACGTTACGTTTACTTAATGAATCTAACTCCACCTGGATGGCGTCTTTCCATTTTATCCAGTACTGTCGATTTTTACATTCACTTAACTATTTTGGTTCATGATCTTCATTCTCGTTTATGATGTAAAATGCCACATTGTAAGAAAATATATCATCAATTTCTGTCACATAATTTCGGTTCCATATTTCTCCAGTATTAATATAATTGATAGAGATTTCATGATTCTCATCATTTTGTGGTTTTAAAAAAAAATTTCATCATCATGTTCATCATCGTGTGTTTCTGTTGGAACATCATTCACGATTTTATGATTATCGTGTTTCTCTATGCATTTTCTTTTTCAAGGATTTTTATCCTTGGAACCGGTTGATCTTCCACGCTTCAGGCGTGTTATGACATCATGAACATCTTTGTTCTCAATTTGATTCTTCGTAATTTCAATTCGAGCAGGAGCATTTATAGCATGTATATGCGATTTAGTTACTCCTTTTGTGTCTACAAATGCATCTGGTTTTGATTTGCTATTCGTGACAAATGCACAATTTGTTGTACTTCTTCATCACATTGTTTATTTCTTGGATCCAGATATAATAATGATGGTACATACCATGTAATCTCTTTTTCGCTATGTTTATTTTCTCCCCCTAAAATTGGGAAGGTATTCTCATCAAAGTGACAATCGACAAAACGTGCGGTGAACACGTCGCCTGTCTGAGGTTCAAGATATCGAATGATTGATGGACTATCATAACCAACATAAATTCCAATCTTTCTTTGATGTCCTATTTTTTTCCGTTGAGGATGTGCAATAGGTACATATACCACGAATCCAAAAATTTTGAGATGAGAAATATCTAGTTCTTTACGTAATGCAAGCTACAATGGTGAGTATTTATGATATGCACTTGGTCTGATGCGAATTAATGCAGCAACATGTAAAATTAAAATGTCCCCATATAGAAATAGGGAGTTTTGTTTTCATAATCATTGGTCTAGCAATCAGTTGTAGACGTTTAATCAATGATTCAGTTAAACCATTTTGTGCATGTACATGAGCAACAGGATGTTCAATAGTAATTCCCACCGACATGCATTAATCATTGAACCAGTATGTCCCAATCGACATGTCAATTTGTTAATATTGGTGAGTTTGAATTACCATATTTGAATCGATTGGTCTTATATGCGTATAATGCAATCCAGTATGGAGTGTTGTAGTTTTTCAACTACATATTTCTTTCCTAATTTATATGTGATAAGACACATATATTTCTCATTTCCTTCAGTCATTGATCGAGTATCATATCCATGGGAATATATATCATTAAAACTCAACAAATTCCTTTTCGATAATGGTGAAAATAGAGCATCAGTTAAATTTTGTTCCATTAGGTAACAAAACTGAGCTTTACCACAACCTTCAATCAAGTCTACAGAACCCGATATAGTATTTACCATTGCTTTTGTTGGTTTTATTTCCAAGAAATATCTTTTATCTCGGAGAATAGCATACGTTGTGCCACTATCAGGTATGCAAACTTCCATGGGATTATTTGTTTGTATACCTTTGTTCCTAGAATTTTCAGATTAGACAATAAAACATAATTTAACATATGCAATTAGAAACACAAAACATATAATAGATATCATCATAAAAATATTTGAAAAATTGTTATTTACATACCACCATTGAACTGATCATTT
Organism: Dorcoceras hygrometricum; assembly: GCA_001598015.1. NCBI lineage: Eukaryota > Viridiplantae > Streptophyta > Magnoliopsida > Lamiales > Gesneriaceae > Dorcoceras > Dorcoceras hygrometricum. The sequence goes on along the minus strand of KV003190.1, from coordinate 119,547 downwards.
TCAGAGAAATCAATTAGAAAATCTGCAGCATCAAAATGAGTCGAATCACTCAAGAGGTCATTGTGTTAAGTGAAATTTCTCTATTTTTTTTTTGCCGTTTAGTGATTCTTTATAGAGCTTACAAAGATGCTACGGGACTCGACAAATACGAGATCAATGCCCTTTAGTGCCGCATCTAAAATAAGAACGTTCGAATCTTTTTGAGTGATTTTCATTCATACTCGTGTTCTCATGCTGCCTTTTCTGTGGGTGGTTCATGGTTTCCTTTTTAGAGGGGTTATTGAAGTAACTACCTCTATTATTTTCAAATCCATGGTCTTGTCTACGACCATAGTTATTTCTATGTCAAAGTCCACGTCCATGACCCCGACCCCGACCTCTGCCACGACCAATATCTTGTCCACGACTTTGATTTAGGTTTCGTTCATTTTGAATTTCAACATTTAATTCAGGAAATGCCATTGATCCAGTAGGTAGGGATTGATGATTTCTCATTAGTAGCGTTGTTCTTGTCCGCCACAAGAAGACATGTGATAATTTCATAATATCTCGCATATCCATGCACTCTATATTGTTGTTGTAGAGTTATATTTCATTCGTGGAAAGTGGAAAATGTTTTTTCAAGTATTTCTGATTCTGTGACCTCTTGTCCACAAAATTTCATTTGCGAGACTATTCGGTACATTGCCGAATTATAATTGATGACCTTCTCAAAGCCTTGGAATCTTAATGAATTCCATTCATCACAGGCGGTCTGAAGTATAACTTCCCTTATGTGTTCAAATCACTCCTTTAATCCTTGCCATAAAGCCATGAGATTTTTTTCCGTAAGGTATTCACATTTCAACCCCTCATCAAGATGTCGTTGTAAGAATATCATAGCTTTTGCCTTCTCTTGTGATGACGAGGTATTATTTTTTATGGTCTCATTGAGACTTACTGATTCAAGATTCATTTCTACATCGAGGGTCCATGGCATATAATTTTTTCCAGTAATGTCAAGAGCAACAAATCCGAGCTTTGTCAAATTCGACATGATGGTTCTTGATGATAAAATACATTTTATTAGTCAAGATTCATTAGTATGACAATGAAAAATAATGGATAAACTAGCAATACAAGCATGATTTGAAATAACAAAAAAGTGTGAGGAGAATACTCACCGATAAATACAAGGCTAGTGAGTATAATAATCAAAATAATTAAAAAATTATCCTTGGATGAATCATCATCTTCTTCTTCTTCCCTTTTGTATTCGAAAAATAATGTTTGTGAAGAAAACTTTGATGGAAAAGAGTGATAGTAGGGTGAATGAATGTTTTCGACAACAACATATTTATAGAATAAAATCTAGCCGTTTATACCCGTTACTAGCAATTAAAATATATCCGTTTTATGATCGTTTATAATCGAAAGACAAAATGTAATAATTTTATGTAACATTTTTATGGTTATAATGTGATGCATATAGTAATCACAGTTAAATAATTTTGTATATCACATCACACTATTATTTCGAGATGACATAGCCTCCTTTATATAATAAATATGATATTATACATAAGTTATATAATAATGAATAATATAATTTTGTAAATCATATCACGTTATTATAATGAGTTGTCAGTGACTCCTTTATATAATAACATGATATTATACATAAATATAATAATAAACGATATAAATTTGTAAATCATATCACATTATTATAATGTGGTGTCAATGACTCCTTTTATATAATAACATGATATTATACATTGAAATATATAAAAAAATTCGAATTATCGTGCTCATAACGTGTTATAATTTAAAAATAACATTAGCAAACTAAATAGAATAATTACCTTTGTAATAACCTTGAATATCTCCTTAATTGCTTCAAATGAACTCTTAATATTATATTAATATGAAATTATTATTTCTCTATAATTTCCTTAATTTAAAGAGAATTAAAGTATGAGAGAATTTTTATATTTTTTTTGTGTATTTTACATTGTTACAAGCCTATTTATAGGCAATGAAATGATTAAAATAATAAAAAAGTCTAATAACCTCATTTAATATTTGGACATCTAACAACTAACAACTAATACTAATCATCTAATTTATTTGACTATTTCGTAATACAACCTTCATTCTTGTAGCCTTTCGGAAACAGTATGATGTACATTTAACGTTTTGTGAGTAGCTTTCCCATAATAGTACTGTATATTAAATGCACTATGTTCTACTTTAAGATTAAGAAGGCAATATTCTATATGTATCAACTCTATATTCTTTTTTACTTGTCGTAAATGATATACCCTTATAATCAACTATTTTAAATCTGAACAATTTCTGAAACAACGAAATTTCTATAATATTTTTCTTAAAATAAAGGTGAATTTTTTTTAAATGAGTTACTATTCACATGATAATAACCCGACTCGAAAATCGAGCTTTAACCTCTTTGCCTAACAACATCATGGAAAAAATATTTTAATTAAGTAATTTCCAACAACAATTATTCGAACAATAAGATATCTAAATATTAGATTGAAAAACAAGTTCAGGGGCTCAGAAGGGAGGGGTGTGTGAATGAACTCATTTGCTGATTTTAATCAAAAATCTGTTTTAAAAGGTTTAACTGCTCGACGCAAACCTCTAAGCCGAGTTACCAGCTTCGAGGATTCTCAGTGATTGTTGTTGTCTCGTGTAATAAAATGTTTTTATGCGGAAATAACACGATTCAACGGTGAACAATTATACAAATACGTGAAGGTAAAAAGATAAGGGATCAAGATATTTGTTTCTAGAAGTTCGGAGTTAACTCTCCTACGTATCCCCTTCTTCCTCAACGGGAAGAATTTCCACTAGAAGATTTGATTTATACAACCAATTATACAAACTCGATCAAACAACCAGCAGCTACAAGAACTCCTAGCACTCAACCACCGAATCCAGACCCGCGATCTGGTTCGCAAATACAATGAACTCAGCACTGAGCTGGTTGTGCAAATCTATCACTTAACACTCTCTGTTTATGATTTATAGTGAAGGTTCAACACTACAAAGTGTGTGTACAGAATATTGTGTGACACAAAATAATTGAATAAGCAATCTGTGCGTGTGTCACTGGCTGTGAGCTGGTTCAAGAATATGAACTCTGCTTTTTCTTGTGAAGGCTTGAAGTCTCATGAGTTCGTCGATTTTGTAATCGGTTAGTTCATTCGGTAACCTTCTCACAGCGGATCTGCTATGCTATTTATACTCTTTGGATACAACGGTAATAAATGTTACAGTAGACACATCGAATGTATCCAAATTGAAAAACCTGCGACGACTTAAATGCATGTATGATGTTCGTACATCTCCATTAAATGCATTACCCTTTTTAGCAACTCTGCACCGTTTTCAGTTTGAACCAAATTTCTGCATATCTGTAATTAGCTTAAAGTAGTTCTAATGACTACACATTAATGGAGAGAGGTCATATGTATCACATCAATCTTTACGTAGCCTCAAACATTTTGAAATTAAATTTTGCTAAGTTGTCTTTACTTAGCTGGTTTTTCGATCTGGACTGTGCGTCGAATTGCTTTAATCTGGTCTACACTGATTTGTTCCAATCTGCTCTAAACTGATCTGCTCTTTTTGACCTTATTCTGTTATAACCCAGATAAACAATTTTTTTACTCGCATCTTTAGTACAATTACACCTGTAGAACCAATCTGCTTCGAGCTGGTTTACCAAGCTGGTCTTCCAGTTGGTCTATTATACCACTTTTTCACTGTGAACTGTTATCACAACTGTAAACCCCTGTTTTACTGCTCTTCTGAACTGATGTAATTTCAATCTGTTTCTACTCTTTCGAGCTTGAATCTTGTACTTGCTTGACCTTAACCAGCTTGACTAGATTACCTTTGCTGGTTTGTCCTTAAACAGCGCATCTAAATATCCTGAGCTGGTTTGACCTTAACCAGCTTCTTCTCCGATCTGGTTTCTGTATTCAATGCTGTAAGCTTCGTCCAGATGTTGTGTCTTTGAGCCAATTAATCTCTTTTATTTGTCTTCACCAAAACTTCTTAAATTAACTCTAACAATTTTTCCCTTTTTGGTGATGACAAAACTTGTGCATAAAAAGAGATTTTATTAGACTTGAAACACTATATACAATATTCGTTTTTACAACAGACTAAAATAAAACTCAGCTAAACCCACCCTTGGTCAAAACCATCTTCTCTTTTTATTGCTGCTCGTCCCTTCCCCTTTTTTATTTCTTGATCCTTACCCCTTTTTGGCATCACGCAACTCTTTCAGACAGTCAACCATTTCAGCAACTTGGGATTTTAGCGACGCAACTTCATCCACAAGGTGTTGTTGGCTGTCAGCAAAATGACGAACCAAACCAGTTTCCAACACCACAAGGTTCTGTTGGTTGTCAGCAAATTGATGAACCAGAGTTGACTCTAGCACGTCTATCTTGATTTCCAGCCCGTCTACCGCTGTTTCGACCTGTCGCCTTAGTTGTACAGTAATATGCCTCGTAAAGTATGTATCAGCCTTGATGCGTTCAACCTTTAGGTCCAGGGAGGAGACATTGTCTTTTAGATATGAAAGCTCCTTGGCGGTATTGTCCATAATCGGGGGGGGGGGGGGGGGGGTGGGTGAGCAAACCAGTTTCCACCACCACAAGGTTCTGTTGGTTGTCAGCAAATTGATGAACCAGAGTTGACTCTAGCACGTCTATCTTGATTTCCAGCCCGTCTACCGCTGTTTCGACCTGTCGCCTTAGTTGTACAGTAATATGCCTCGTAAAGTATGTATCAGCCTTGATGCGTTCAACCTTTAGGTCCAGGGAGGAGACATTGTCTTTTAGATATGAAAGCTCCTTGGCGGTATTGTCCATAATC
>KV003190.1:73320-105285 GCA_001598015.1 Dorcoceras hygrometricum | reverse complement strand
GTTTCGAGTCGTGATGACTAATCAGTACAACCAAGACCTCGGACTTATCCACTCGACAAATGGTAACCACTTGGAAAGTCCGAACGAGGGTAGTTCGATAGATCACCAGGTCACTATCTATCTGCATGCTCAGAACATCACAATGTTCCCTACCAATGAAACATGGTACTTCGCATCGCAGATACTAGTCTCGAACTCGGGCGGCCTTATACTCATTTTGACGGTCCAATCGACTAGGAACATGTTCAGAATACACAGCGACTATTATATGTGTTTCATGATAGCCCACTATCACATCACAATGTTCCCTACCAATGAAACATGGTACTTCGCATCGCAGATACTAGTCTCGAACTCGGGCGGCCTTATACTCATTGGTCCAATCGTGAGGGTAGTTCGATAGATCACCAGGTCACTATCTATCTGCATGCTCAGAACATCACAATGTTCCCTACCAATGAAACATGGTACTTTGCATCGCAGATACTAGTCTCGAACTCGGGCGGCCTTATACTCATTTTGACGGTCCAATCGACTAGGAACATGTTCAGAATACACAGCGACTATTATATGTGTTTCATGATAGCCCACTATCACATCTAACATACGCTTTAGTGCATTCTAGGTCTTTACTCAACGTAATTGTAAATCATTAGACACATAATGAAAGTAAAGAATGCCATATAAATAAATGCGAATATCATATATAAAGACTGTTTTTACAAGAGTCTATAAAACCCACACGCCACAAGTTGGCTAGTTGGGCATCTACTCTAACAGTATATACAACCATCTATAATTTAGATGGGATGGGACTCAAATTCAGACTAGGGCCATACTGAGACTGGGATCGGTACCGGAACTGGGATAGGAAGCCAGACTGTCCACACTATCCTTATTGTGGACGGTAAAGCATGCAGAAGAACCATAACTTGGTCTAGAGTGGGTTGGACTCTTTTGAGGCTGGTCCTCTTCCTCAAGAGCTGGTTGCTCCAGGCCTTGTTGTCCATCCACAGAACCCAAATGATCCTTCCTGGAGCCTGATGCTCCGCCTCTGATTCCTCCACATTCTCAACAGTCCGAGCAATCTCTTCAATCTACCCTTCCGCTGTTGGTTTGGGATTCTGATGCTCTTGTTCCTGATCCGTTCGCTTATCTGGTGTTGAGTGGGTAGGCTGCACAAGCTGAGCTTTATATTCTTCCCAGGTTAAGCTTGGAATGAGTTTCAAAGATGCAACTCGGTCTGTAGATCGCTCATTATAAGTGACGGGCATACCAGATCTAGCTTGAAACAAATTAAGACTCTTCCGGGTCCGTGCCAATTCAGCCTCCTGCATACGAATTGCCATGATATCTTGGTTTGGCTGACGGATTATCCTTGTGAAAATTTTTCCTGTGCTCAACAACAGCTTCACGCATGTGCAACTCCACCATCTTGTACCAGATGAGGTCCTTTCTCTGGAGAAGCTCACTAACCTTGTCCGTCTCGGCCCATGAAAACAATTTATTTTTAGTTTTCGTAAACTCTTCACAAAATTCATAGACGGAATCTTGCTCAACCGGTAACCAGTGCGGAACCTGTGCCACTGATCAAAGATTTGGACTCGGCACTCTGCTATGTCCCTTATATCTTGAATGACTAGCAGGTAGTGCTCCTCAACTGGATTCGGTCGATCAAGATAGGGTAGAACTCCCTTGCCTTTATCAGCGGGGTCAATTGTTTTGAAGAAAGTAGGTGACCCAGTTGATTTCCTGTATCTCCACCGGAGCATAAACACTCTTGCCACTATAGGTCGTAGATTAATGAGCTGGTTGGGCAGATTCATGCCTCGCCTCCATAAATGTGTCCCTGTAGCCAGCCCCTATCTCGTCTTCAGCAATAGACTCCACATGCTCTCCCTGAGCAATAGTGGAAACATTACCATCCTGGCCCTCCTATTCTGTTTGGTTCTCATACTCCACACGCTCTTCCTGCTCAACAGCGTTAGAGGTGTCATCAGCCTATTTTCCACTTCTGGAGTCATCTCCATAGTGGCTTCTGGTCCACCAGCTATTGACTCCTTGTCACCCCCAGCTGGTATTTCAGGAATGCGACCAGGTTGGGACTCTGTTTGATGAGCAGTGTGTGTCACCTTCTTTGTTCTCTTGGTCCGGTGCTTCTTTGTGATAAGCACCGGCAGAACAAACACATTAGCCTCTGAGTCAGATGACTCTACCACTTCTTTGCACTTAGCGCCACAACGTTTCTTCAGTCCAGCCAGTAGGCATGAATCCGCGTCTGAGCTGATCTCAGACGTGGACTTCGCTGGAGCAGCATGGCTCCTAGCCTCCACTGGTTGCTGTACAACCACCTTCTGTTTCTTCACCATTGTACCAACTATTTCTTTCTTCTTCTTGGGCTTCTCCATAGACGCCTTCTCTAGTTCCTTAGGAAGTTCCTGAGGCCCATCAGCAGTAGATTGTTGTTCACTTGCTGTATCTCCCGACACCTTGCTGGTCTCACCAGCTGGAACCACATTCAGAATCTTCTTGATGTAGGTGTGAACAGAATTGTTGTTCAACACCTTTTGTGTATGGAGCTTGACTGACTCCCCGAGGTTGTCCTTGACTAAACGCTCCAACAATACACTCAACTGCACTACAAAACCTTGTGACTGACAGTTAGGGTTATTTACCATAGCTACCAACACCTGAAACAAAACCTGTGCCTAGTTGACTTTCAAACCGACAGTGATGGCCACCATCAGATCAAACTTCTAGCTTGTAACCATGTCAAACGAACCCGCTTTGGCACATAATGCCTTTGCAACAATGTCATGCAACAGCCTATACTCCATTTTCATCTCCTTCTTTTTGTTGGGTGCCCTGAATGGCACATCAGATCCAGAAAATCTCTTTCGCATTTCCACCACGATTTCAGTCGGAATATCAAGGAAACCAACCAGTCCCTTAGAAGGTAGACCAAACTCTTCGTCAAACAATTCTTTCGTAAGTGCCAATTTCCTACTGGGCACGAAACTTACGATCGTTCCAGCAATAACTTTCACATTAGCGAAGAATTCAAGCACGTCAGCCTCATAAACTGAATCGGATGCCTCCAGAAACCCCTTTAGCCCTGTGTCCTCCAGGGACTTAAACATCTTGGCCATTCCGGTGTGCTCCATGGAGAGCACAGACTCAAAATCAACCTGCATAGCGTTAACGAAGAATGAAGCAGTCATTTCTTGAGAGTAAAGGGTTAGGAATAATGCGAAAGAGTGCACGAAGATGCTGTAAATTGCTTGAAAAATGCTTAGAATTCGTGAAATTTGAAAGCGTACTGTAAAAAAGTGAAGTAAAACAGTTTATGTACAAACGAGGAGAGAGACGGGTTTTAGTTGGACATGTGTCATCATCATAGTTAAAAGACGTTTGAAATTCTGAATGGATGACCGTCCGATTTGAAAGAATTTGAAAGGGAAAATCGATCTCTACCGTTCGATTTCATATACCAATACAGAAACTAGTAATTCAAACACCGTAATAACGTCTCGCTATATATGCCCCAAGCTGGACCAGATCAGCACGATGCTGACCAGATTGATGACAAACAGCGGACCTTTGCATTATCTGTTTGAATTTTATTGTTCTCCTTGAATATATGCATGCAGAACACAATTATGACATATCCAAGAGACCTAGAATGTTTCTAAAGTAAGAGAACTTAGCGTCCGAAGAGGCTTGGTGAAGATATCAGCTACTTGCTGATCTGTTGGCACATGCTCCACCCGAGTGTCTTTCTTTTGCATATGGTCTCTAATGAAGTGATGGCGTATGTCAATATGCTTGGTTCTGGAATGCAGTATGGGGTTCTGAGTGATCGCGATCGCACTTGTGTAATCGCAGAAGATAGGTGCTTTCTGTGGATCAATACCATAGGCCCAGAGTTGTTGTTGAATCCATAATATTTGAGCGCTACAACTTCCAGCTGCGAGATAATCTGCCTCAGATGTGGACATGGCTATAGATGTCTGTTTCTTGCTAAACCACGATATTAGTCTATCACCCAGAAATTGACAAGTCCCACTAGTGCTACACCGATAAACTTTACAACCTGCGTAATCTGCATCACTATATCCATTTAAAATTTAAACTTGAGTCTTTGGGATACCAAAGAACCACGTTTTGCATGCCCTTAAGATATTTAAAAATGCTTTTAACAGCCATGTAGTGAGATTGTTATAGATCAGCTTGAAACCTGGCAACATACAAACCGAGAACATAATGTCTGGTCTGGTTGCTGTGAGGTATAGAAGTGAACCAATCATCCCACAATATATGGTTACCTCAATTGCAGTTCCAGCTTCATCTCTATCCAGTTTGATGGAAGCACTCAATGGAGAAGCGGCTGACGAATATTTTTCCATCCCGAACTTCTTAAGAAGTTCCTTTGTATATTTATCTTGATTGATGAAGATCCCATCGTCAAGCTGTTTGAATTGTAAGCCTAAGAAAAATATTAGCTCCCCCATCATGTTCATCTCGAATTTTTCCTGCATAAGCTTGGAAAATTTGTCGTAAAGCTTGGGATTAGTTGATCCAAATATGATATAATCAACATAAATATGTAGCAACAAGACGTAATCGTTTTTAACGAATTTAAACAATGTCTTGTCGACAGAACCAATAACAAAATTATGATCAATGAAAAACTTGGACAGAGTATCATACCAAGCTCTGGGAGCTTGTTTCAAACCATATAGAGCTTCGTCAAGCTTATACACAAATTCTGGTTTGGTATGATCAACGAAGCCAGGAGGTTGTGTAAAATACACTTCCTCATTCAAGATGCCATTTAAGAATGCACTTTTGACATCCATATGATAAGCTTTAAAATTCTTAAATGATGCATATGCAAGAAAGATTCTAATGGCCTCCAGTCTAGCTACAGAGGTGAAGGATTTCTCAAATTCTATGTCTTCTTCTTTCCTATAGCCTTGAGCTACTAGCCTAGCTTTATTTCGAATAATATTTCCATTCTCATCTAATTTATTCCTAAAGACCCATTTAGTACCTATAATTTTCTGGTCATTAGGTCTAGGAACTAGATGCCATACGTTGCTACGTTCGAATTGGCTGAGTTTTTCTTGCATAGCTTCTATCCAGGTCTGGTCCACTAAGGCCTCTTCTACCTTCCTAGGTTCAATGTGCGAAATGAATGCAGAATTGAAATATTCGTTTATCATCTAGCCTCGTGCCCTAACAGGTGCAGTAGGGTTACCGTTGAACATCTCGGATGATGATTTATTCCATCGAATACCTGGCCTATGTGAGGTTGGAGCTTCGTTCTGTTCCCCCTGCGTTCCTGATGGATCATCTGGAATACCACTTGTTGTGATTTGCTCATCAACTTGTGCATGTTCTCCACCAGCTTGATCACGATCTGGACCAGCCTGCGCAACATCTCGAATGGCTGCGTTGGTAATTGGCATGTCCAGTGTGTACTGGTCAACAAATTTATATCTGTTGTGTGCCTCGTCGTCACTTGATTCCTCCAGATTAGTGAATTCCAAGCGAGTGCACAGATCATTTAGCTTGGAAGCTGATGTTGATTTAAAACTGGTTTCATCAAACACCACATGTGCTGATTCTTCAACAGTGAGAGTCCTGTTGTTGAAAACTCGATAGGCTCTGCTAACAGCTGAGTATTCCAGAAAGATACCTATATCAGATTGACATCAAAAGCTCATAGGTATATTTTACCGTTAATATGGATAAAACATCTGCATCCAAACAATAGATCAGGTTTTTTTCCGTTCTAGAATATGGAGTGACATCGTGTCGCTTATTTATCATCGATCTGTTCTGAGTATAGCAAGTGGTGTTGACTGCTTCTGTCCAAAATTTGTTTGAAATGCTGGAATCAGCAATCATAGTTGCGACAGCTTCTTTTAAAATTCAATTTCGATGCTCAGCTAACCCGTTTTCATGAGGTGTTCTAGCTGTACTCAACTCATGTTTGATTCCAATGTTGTCCAGATAGGAGGAAATTTTAAAGTTCAAAACTCCGTTCCTCGGTCATTCATAATCCGATTGACATTACAAGATTGCTCATTTTGTAATCGTTTCAAAAGCTTGATCAGCTGGTCGGCAGTTTGATCTTTGGATTTCAAAAACAACACCTAAGTAAAATTTGAAAATCATCAACTACAACAAGGGTGTACTTCATTCCCCTAAGATGGTTACGAGTATAGGACCAAAAAGATCCATTTTACGTGAGATTTTACTACTGCCTCTAGTTTTGAAAGTTGATTTTAAATGCTTCCCAAGCTGACAGGCAGAGCAAATCTTATATTTTGAAAATTTTAATTTGGGCAAGCCATCAACCAACTCATGCTTACTCAGATTGCCAATTGTTTTGAAGTTGAGATGGTTCATCCGCTGATGCCATAGCCAACTCTTGGAAGAATCAGCTACTAGGCATGTTTGTTCTATATGCGGTTGATCTGACCAATAAACTTTGTAGGTATTTCCAGATCGATAACCTACCAACACAGTCAGACCTTCCAGATTCAGAACGGTGCACATGTGTTTTTGAAATTTAACAGAATAATTAATGTCGCACAACTGACTGATACTTATTAAGTTGTAGCACAAGTTTTCGACTAGAAGAACGTTGTTGACAGTAAAATTACCATGGGTAAGCTTACCCTTACCCACGGTGTTACCATTTGAATTATCGCCGAAGGTGATCTTGGGTCCGTTGCATGATTTTATATCTGTTAGCAGTTTGTCATCTCCAGTCATGTGCCTCACACATCCGCTATCCAGATACCAGGTTGATTGCTCCAGTCTTGTAGGCTCCTGTTCCTGCGATCACAGACAATGCAAAATTTTGGTACCTTTGGTCTATTTGGGTCCAGGTTTGATTAGACCTTTTGGGACCCACACTTGGATAATCTTAACCCATTTACCTGTGTGTGGATCAAACCATGTGTATGGTCTTTCTTTGATGGTGTGAGTTGAATAAGCAGTGTATGTGCCATTCGATCTGGGCTTCTTGTGCCTAGGCTTGTGTTGCCTATCCTTCGTAGAAGGTCGAGAAAACTAGCTCGACTTTCTTCCACCATATTTGGGTTTACCCCTCATCCGTTCAACTCTTCTCTTAAGCGGTCGTGGAGTAGACCCAGCTGGTGGTGCCCCAGGAGGTGGTTAGAGTGTCCCAGTTAGCGTATAGCATATATGTATAAGCACTGTTAGCCGAGGAGTGCCCTGGGCTTTGTTGTATTTCAGTTGCTTTCGGTAGTGCTTGTATTTATTGAATGTTGTACTCTTTTGTTCAACCAGCCCTCCCAAGGCTTCTCAGGAGCAGTATACCCAAGCCCACAAAATCTCCTTTCCAAATCGAAGGCTCAGTTGCTATCTTTGTTCACCAGATTGTGCCTCTACAGTCTATCCCGCACTAGATTTTACAAAGTTCATGGTTTGAAACTTTGTCCTTTCCAACTGTGGGGTACAACTGGTTTCTGCTGTACTGCTTTCATCGCTATTATAGTCTAATCCGGTTTTATCACCCGATGGCTTCATAACTCCGTGCAGTTTATCCAGGGAAGCAGAAGACATGGTCCAGGAGCTTATTATACCAGCCAATCATCGATTCTCATTAAGTATCTCCTCGGACTTTCTTCTCAGTTCCTCATTCTCAGATTCAAGCTTACTTAGAGCAGCATGCATATTGCTTGAGCTAACCAGCTCAACTTAATTAACACAGCTCTATTTTTTGGTTTTCACTTCCTCGAATGATTGAGAAAGCTTCTTGTACTCTTTTACCATGTCATTAGTGTTGTAACAAGGTCCTCACGTGTGAATTCCAGACTAGAAAAATCGAATACCTCATCAGTGTCATCAGCCATTAGACACTGTACTTCATCCTCGCTTTCACCGGATGAGGATGTTAAAGAGTTGGATTCTTCTGAATCTGAGTCAGCCCATGCACTTTTATTCTTCTCTGCAACCATAGCTTTCTCAGTTCTCCTTTTCCGATAAATTTTCTTCTCATTTTTCTCCTTGCTGGTGCTGCGATCTGGTTGCTTCGTCGCATCCAGCCTTGGCTTCTTGCAATCAGCCATAAAGTGACCAGGCCTGCCATAGTTATAACACTTGTCATCAGAAGGAGAATTAAATTTCTTTTTGGGAGAATCAAAAGAGGATGGTTTTGGATTATGCTTCCGCATAAATTTTCCGAATTTCTTTATGAACAAGGACATAACATCCTTTCTCATTTCCTCTGCTGATCTGCTGCTGGTAGAGCATGGACTCTGTTCTGAATTGTAGCAGCGAGAGCTCTGGTTGGTTGAGAAGTAGATGGCTCAGACTCCGCTCTCGTTTCCAGCTCGAACTCATAAGCTTTCAGATTGGAGAACAGATCATGCAACTCCATTTTGTTCAAGTCCTTGGACTCCCTCATATACAATGACGTAACTACCGCAATCAACCGAGAAGCGCCGGGTTCTTGAAACACCGGTTGGAGCCAGGCACAAGTGCCAGCGAGGTAACACGCCTGAAACACCCTATGTATGATGATACATATAGAATTGTTCTTCGTATTGATCGTCTCCCGGTTTCTATAATTTTTGTTCTTTCGCTGCCTGACCGGGGGGCGGATCCGGATTCCCAACACAGGAGTCTGGCCCACTGCTTCTAGACTTAACATCACTCTTAACTCAGACGATGAAACGAATGTACCCCTTTTTACAATTTTTGCCTATTTCCTTAAATTTTGACTTCATAAATCAAGGCTAAATTTTGACGAACTAAAATAATTTTGACTCCTTAAAATCAATTTTGTCTTATTAAACTCGATTTTGACTTTAAAATCAATTTAAATCAATTTTGACCCCAAAAGCCGATTTTGACCAAAAGACCGATTTTGACCAAATTAAAATCCCAAAATCAATTTTTGACTTAATTAAAATTCCAAAGGACCTAATTTTTACTTAAAATTCAAAAATAAACATAAATCTAATTATTTTAAAAGTTTGACTCAATTTTAAAACATCTGGCTATTTTCTTTAAAATTGGACCTTTGACTTAAAAATAAAAATAACCGGTCCATAATTAAAATAACTCCGACCAACTTTAAAATATTTTGACTCGAGACTCGGCTAATCGACTCGGTCCAACCGAACCAACCAAACCGGTTCAATTGAACCGAACCAACCGCCAAAAACCCCACTCCCAAGCAATGTTCACCTCGACGCCACCGCGACCATCCGCCACAAACACACGTCGAAATATCTGCTCCGGCCACCCTGGCCGAAGCCCCGCCGGCTGGACCACTCCCAGGTCCATCCGGTGCCATAGGAACCAACCACGGCCCCAACCGTGCACCACACCTCACGAACGACGCACCTGTGACTCGAGACTCGGCTAATCGACTCGGTCCAACCGAACCAACCAAACCGGTTCAATTGAACCGAACCAACCGCCAAAAACCCCACTCCCAAGCAATGTTCACCTCGACGCCACCGCGACCATCCGCCACAAACACACGTCGAAATATCTGCTCCGGCCACCCTGGCCGAAGCCCCGCCGGCTGGACCACTCCCAGGTCCATCCGGTGCCATAGGAACCAACCACGGCCCCAACCGTGCACCACACCTCACGAACGACGCACCTGAATCGGGCAGCCCACCCACGGCGTGTGATACCGTGCGGCCGCACATTAAGTCCCGATCCAGCCATGATCTAGCCAACTTATCATCACCTATGGACCACCATGAACCTTCTAGGACCCTCACTCATCGATCTAGCCATGAGCCATGATCCCTGGACCTTTCACAAACCGAAACAACATGAGATAAAGTCAAGAAACGTGAAAGCACTTTCGTTTAATGCATGAAACTTGAACAAGGAGATATAGATCTGGATAAAACACATTCAATTCACACCAAATTTCAAAAATAGTTTAATATAGTTTAAATTGTGATAAAATAAGTTGATATCACATTCCTGGTTTGGTTGGAGTAGAGTTTTGCGAGTTACCGACGTTGTAGACGCGAGATCGGGGCACCACCGGATTTGGATCTCCAAGCTTCACCAAGAATGGAGGAATTTAGAATTTTTGTGTTGAGGGGAAGAGGAGGACGGCTGGTTGATGACCTAGGGCTAGATTGTGGTTAAACTTGGTGTTTAGGAATAATACAATGTGACATAATTGACCCCTATGATTTAATTAAGTATAAGAAGTGGTAAAGACATTCTACCCCTCTTTAATTCAAAATATAATTAAAAATTTATCTAGGCCATGAAAAGGGTTTGAATTTCAAAGTTGAAGCCTCCTCCAAATTTAAAACACCTTAAAATTCAATATACCAGTCCGCATAGGCGAAAAACGGGTTCCCCTCCAAAATAATCATAAAAACTCAATTTTCAGAAATTGTTGCTTAAAATAAAATAATGTCATTCTTAAAAATCCCATAACTTAAAATCTCAAATTATTTTCATTCCGGTCGGTCCTATTCTCGTCCACGCGTTTGTAACTCAAGCAGGCTGAAAATAATACATGCATATCATGCAACATAAAATCATAAATAAATCATATAAAATGGCATGTAATCATCTAAAAATGTTTTTCCCCTAGTCATGCACTCATTTCTACGTAGTCAGGAATTTCTAGGCATTATATAGTATTCCACTGAGTGAGCAGTGGTCCTGTAGTGGTTGATCACATGTCTTCTTTCTTTGTTTCAGGAAATCTTTTGATTTTTCGGGATCCCTGGACCATACACCACTTGGAATTTTTTCTGCAAGTTCTGATCAGATCTAGGATGAAAGTTCTTCCAAACGTCTGACTCTTTCTGATTTGGGGATTCTGAGCAGATATTTCCTATCCATCTTCCAACATGGCCATGTTATAGAATTTCTGGTGAGTCTCTTTACTTCCTAGAAGCTTGTTATTCCACATAAGATTCTTTTTATTTCAAATATTTCTTCTGTAAATCTTGTGGTTTTTTCTGTCATGGTGTTTAATAGGAAATATCCGTTCACTGAGTCCTGATAAAATTTTAATATAAATATCACTTTGTCCGTTTCCGTGAGATAGCCACATGGTCCATATGCTCTTCTTTTGAGGTCCTCAGCTCTTATTCCAAATACTAAATCAATCGGAAAAGTACAAATGGACTAAGTATTTTCCCTTAGTTTCCAGAATTTTAAACAAGTAATTGGTTTTGGACTGACTGGTAATTTTTGAAAAATATTTCAGACCTCAAGTGATAGAACGGATGGGGGATTTAAATAGTTCTTGGAACTAATGATATTACAAAAATAATTTCGTTCAAATAAATGACGAATAAGCACGAAGTGATCTGGTACACATATACACCAAAATATTTTATCCAAAAATAATCTTAGCAAAATAGAATGTGATCTGGATCAGCATGGAAACGCAGGTCCATTGATAAACACCTCTGTTGGGATCGAAAAACAGGGGGTGTCCGTGAGCTCTCACACAACTCACATAGGCTCTCACACAGCCAAAGACACCGAACCCTCAAGTTGCGTATATTTAAAGAATATTTGAAAGGTAAGCAGCATGCAACAAGGTAACCGGATCTTACATGAAGTGTAGCAGCTGCTCTGCGAGCTGGTTTAGCATATGCTATCTGGTTTATTCATAACTTGAGCTGCAATAGCTCAGTGTTCTTGAATTCTAAGTGCACTGAGATACAGATTAATGAAATAAGATCATGCGGAAACAGCTCAAACTGAACTCTTATAATCGAAAGTTTATTAACAGTTTTAATCGTAGTTGTAAAATATACAATGCGTATGCAGTAAACTGTAAAGAAAGAATATGTCGCAATTTTTTATGGAAGTTCGGAGATGAATCTCCTACATCTCCCCTTATTCCACAATGGGAATGATCCACTAGAAGACTTTGATTACAGCGGCCCCCACTGCAAACCAATCCGACAGCCCTCAGCTGCAAGAAATCCTAGCCACCTATGCACACCAGCCCGCAAGCTGTGTGTCTAACATCATTTCTTTTATGCCTCAGTGAGAAAGGTCACACACTTCTTTAACGTCTCAGTGTGAAAGACTACATAGACTTGTTTAACGTCTCTGTCCAAAGACTATATGGAGAGTTTCAGATTTGATTCACTCATTTTCTATTTCGCTCAACTCTCAAATATGTATGAGTGAATCATGTGTGAGATTACAGTGTACTCTCAATCTCTCGAAGATAACATCTCACGCACTGGGAAGTGCTCCTGTCCGAACTGGTTTGCCAATGTCTTCCCAGAGCTTGTACTGTCGACTTGATTGTTCTTTGAAGATTTCCATCGGTGCATTAGCTCATACCTAAGCACTGAACCAGTTTGCACACCGGCTGCCACATAGTGTGCAAACTTGCGACTTGCACCACTATATGTTGTGCATATCTCAGTATTTAATTTTTCACTTGCACAACACTCTCTCCACTATCATGTGTATGTCTTATGCTTTCTCCCGCTCTTGATGTATAAAGGCGCTTTTCAGATTTGCCCGTTGGACAAAAAGTTGTAGCCGTTGAAAAAGTATTCTGACACTGTTATACTTTGTGTCATTTGGCTTTTAATGCAGGTTTTTTCTTGACTTGAGCTTTTTACATCGGCGCTTCTGCAGCCTTTGCTAACTTTGAGCTCCGTTTGTCTTGATCAGACAAATTAGTTTGTCTTAGTATTCTGAGATTGTACAAACTAATTTATCTGCTCTGGCGCAATGCTTCTGATATGGTCTACCAGCTGGTTATCTTTAGCTGTTTCATCCCTGAGCTAGTTGCTTCATTGAGCTGTTCAAAGCTCTCTTATTCTCTTCTTGGGATCTTCTAATCTGCTCCCTTATATCTGAAATGATTCAGAGTTCTTCTGGATCAATGCTAATTTGTGGCAGTGTGCCCATCCAACTCACAACTTTTCATACCAGCTCGGTCCTATGGAAACCGATCGAGTGCACCCCATTTTGAGATTCTTCCTCTGCTCCATCTACGAGGGTCACCTCGAGCTCATCAAACTTTTCTCTGAATCATCTCTCATGTCTCAGTTGACCTCCCAGCTGGTCTCTCATCTGGTCACGCAACTGAGTTCTTCGTACTGCGCTTGTGATCTGATCTGCACTTGATCACTGCGCTTGTACTCTGCTCTGTACTTGGTCACCACACTTGTGAACTGCACTTGATCAACGTTCTGCACTTCAACTGCTGATCTTCACTTGCTCTTGATCGCTGCACTGCTCTTGTACCAAGCTGGTGAACCAGCTTGATGTTCTTTTCACCCTGTTCGGCTTGTGTTGTTCCAGCTCGGGCGTCCCCTCACTGTTCCAGCGTAGACATCTTCAACTGTTCCAGCTTGGGAGTCCCCTCGCTATTCCAGTCTGGATATCTCCCTGTCTTCTTAATCAAGTGTACTGCACATCGCACGTAAAACGTTAGTATAATAATAACAGATTTTGTGTTAATCAAAACTCGGATTCTGATCTGTAGAAACAGATCCAACAACCTCCCAATATGATCTAGCACGCGCTCACCATCCACCTTTAAAAAACATCACCTGCAACCAAGAAAACTAGTGAGCCTAGAGACTCAAAAAGTAAACTTTGGATATAACGAATACACACATCACAGGCATAATGAATCATAGTTAAAGGAATTCATCTTTAAACATAAAATTTCTCAAATACTGCGGGGGTAAAACCACTTGTTAATCATTATACATTTCTTTATGAAATGGGGCTCGGAAACTTCTGACTTGTCGCTTGATGCAAGCTTAAACTGGTTCCAGGTGGGACGGGACATACTTACTCGAAGGCCGACATTCACATGCCCTATTATTCATGGTTGGTGGGACATTCCGACCCATCGGTCGACATTCACATACATGTAATTTGACGGGACGCCCCGGCCCATAGATCGGTATCCACACGCCCATAATTTCCTCCTTAGTAACTCTGCCACAGATCATTAAAACTTTGAAATACACTTCCTTTAAAAATTTTCTTAAAATACTCCTGTCTAATATGAATGAGATCATTCATACATATGTGGTTCGCTCCTTTTTAACTCTTTTATCATTCTCAGGACTTTGGGAGTGCAATCGAATCAACAGAAGATGAAGACTAGAATCAGCTCGAACTAATAACAGAGTACTTAGCTGATGAAATATTTGCTTGACAAAAACTTGTTATAGCTCAGAACAGATTAAGCTACTCATTAGAAACAAAATTAGTAAAATAAAAGGTTGAACTTAGTTTTAGGACAGCAGTACGGAGTGGACCTAAACTGAATTAGATTGTGAGTTCAGAGAAGCTCGGAGCAATGAAGAGATTGCAAACTTAGGCCAACTTAGAATGGTAAAAATAACGTGAGTTTAGATCAATTTTTAATCAAGAATTATATTTGTGATCATGCTAGAACAAATGAACCGGATCGGATTTGAATAATAATACAGAACGACAGACCAGCTTAGCTTATCAGTTTGAATAGAATTCCAATTAGACCAGCTTAGCTTATCAATTCAAACTCCGTCATTAGCTACATAGCACGAATTCTCAAAAGAAACATCCAAAAATACTCGTATTGTCAGTCTCGGTGCTCTAATTCATAATTAAGAACGTAATTAACAAATAATGCGAAAGCTTAAAAGTGGGTTAAAATTTTTCTTTTGGCCTGAACTAAAAATACACTTCAAATTATGTGAATACTCAAAATATATATTTTAATTCAAGACTCAAACGGCAAACAACAAACAGATAAGGCTCAACAATAAACACAACTACACATTTTGGAAGTCATATTCCCATTTTCCTTTCCGCATGCTCAACACGTTTAGCTCCATGTCCGTACGAGAATTGGGAAATCAGTACTTGTGTAACCCTCAATGTTTCAGGTATGCAGCAAGCCATGGACTCACAACTCCTTGTGACTCCGAAAACACATTTCGAACTTACCCATCGGACCATGGTAAAGCGTCTAGCAACATCGCCTCATGATCCCCTAGGTAAAGCGTCTAGAAACATCGCCTCATGATCCCCTAGGTATCACTGAGAGCGCCTGCAAGAACCAGTTGGTCATGGTTAGCATACAGTACGGTCTTTTCATCTCATATATCTTGACCGAATCAACGACCATTGGTAAATCGAGAATCGTTAGAGATTCGATAGCCATGCATACATCTTTGAGATCAAATATCGACATCGTATGTGCTACTAGGTAAACCCATTTACCTAAAGCATATATAGTAATCTGGCCAGAGATTTATCACACTATTATCTATTCATATAGCATAAAATATCCATGCACAAGGGCGAGAAGTGAATCCTCAACAACAAAACATCGACTCCTACATGCATCGGGACCTCACCCAATCCCGCCACCTGATGACTCTCACGGATTCGGTAAACGGGTCAAAGTTAGGCGTCTATCATGTAGTCTCAATGATGTTTCGAGTAATGAGGACTAATCTATACAACCAAGACCTCGGTCTTATCCACTCAACAAATTATAACCACTTGAAAAGTCTGATCGAGGGTAGTTTGATAGATCACCAGGTCACCATCCATCATGCATTCCCAGAAAATCTCCATGTTCCATACCAATGAAACGTGTTACTTTGCATCGCAGATGCTAGTCTCAAGCTCGGGTAGCCCTTATCCTCTTTTGGACGGTACAATCGACTAGGAACTCATTTAGAACATGAAGGACTATTAGATGTGTTTCATGATAGTCATAAAATTCACTATCACATCTAGCATACACTATAGTGCATTCAAGGTCTTTATCCAACAAGTTTGTAATCAAAATAATGAAGATAAAGAATGTCATAAATGCGAAATCATAAACAAAGATCAATTTACATAGAGTCATCGAAAATCCACATGACACAAGCAGGCTAGTTGGACACATACTCTAACACATCCATATTTTTAGATTCTATTAAAATATCATCAATATAGAGAAAAATAAATTCAAGATAATTTTTAAATAAATTATCCATTTTTCTTTGAAATATTTGAGAGGCATTAGCTAATCCCATAGACAATACTTCTCAAATATAATGGCTTTGTGCTGTGGAAACAACTGTAAACTTTTTACTTTATTCTTCCATCCATATTTGATAAAATCAATTACAGTCGAATTTAGAGAAAATTTTAACGTTTTTAAAATTTAAGTGATTAAATGAACTCTACTGGTTATAAAATACCCATCAAATTTTAGAATCTTATTAATTTTCTAATAATTAATGACTAACATGGGTTTACGTATTTTAATCTGTTAGCATCGAAAAGCAAGCTCGGGAGTTCGTGGGGGGGGGGGGGGATGAATGAACTCCTTTGCTAATTTTGCTTGAAAATCGTTTTCAAAAATTTTACTGCTCGACGCAAACCTCAAAGCTGAGTTACCAACTTGGAGATTTCTCAGTTATTGATGTTGTCTCGTGTAATAAAAGTGATTTTATGCGGAAAGAACATGATTCAATCAGTGAACAGTTAAGCAAGTGCGTGATTGTAAAAATTAAGAGATCAAGAGGTTTGTTTCTGGAAGTTCGGAGCTAACTCTCCTATGTCTCCCCTTATTCCTCAACGGGAAGGATTTCCACTAGAAAATTTGATTTATACAACCACTTGTACAAACCCGATCCAACATCCAACATCTGCAGGAACTCCTAGCACTCAACCAACGAATCCAGACCCGCGATCTGGTTCGCAAATACAAAGAACTTAGCACTAAGCTGGTTGTGCAAATCTAGCACTCAACACTCTCTTTCTATGATGTTACAGTGAAGACTCAACACTACAGAGTGTTTTACAGAAGATTGTGTGACGCAAATAATTGAATAAGCAATATGTGCGTGTGTCACTAGCTGTGAGCCAGTTCAAAAATATGAACTCTGATTTTTCTTGTGAAGGCTTGAAGGCTCGTGATTTGTAATTCGTTCAGTTGGTCTTGTAACATCCTCACAGCAGTTCTGCTCTTCTAAATTATACTATTTGGATACAACGATAATAAATGTTACCACTAGACACGTCGAATGTATCCAAAATGAAAAACCTGCGGCGACTTAAATGTTTGTACGATTTTCGTATATCTCCATTAAATGCATTACCCTTTTTAGCAACTCTACGCCGACTTCAGTTTGAACCATATCTCTGCATATCTGAAATTATCTAAAAGTAGTTCCAACGACTACACATCATTGCAGAGAGGTCACATGTATCACATCAATCTATACATAGCCTCAAACATTCTGAAATTCAATTTGTTAAGTTGTCCTTAACTTAGCTGGTCACTCGATCTGGTTGCTGTACGTCGAGCTGCTTTTCTGATCTGGTTTTGGGTTGATCAAAATCCAATCAGCTTTTGAATTTATCCGCTCTTGTCTTTGTCTGTATAGATCCAGATAGCAATCTTTGTACACATATATTTGTGATAGATAACATCTATAGAATCAATCTGCTTCAATCCGATTTACCAGGATGGTTTTCCACTTCGTCTATTATACCACTTTTTCACTGCGAACTGTTCTCTCAACTGTAAATCCCTGTTTTACTGCTCTTCTGAACTGATGTAATTTCAATCTGTTTTCTAATCTTTCGGGCTTGAATATCTTGAACTGGCTTGACCTTAACCAGCTTGACTAGATTACCTTTGCTGGTTTGTCCTCAACCAGCGCAACTAAATATCCTGAGCTAGTTTGACCTTAACCAGCTTGGCTCTTCTCCGATCTGTTTTCTGTATTCAATGCTGTAAGCTTCGTTCATATCTTGTTTCTTTGAGCCGATTAATCTCTTTTATTTGTCTTCACCAAAACATCTGAAATTAGCTCTAACAATTTCCCCCTTTTTGGTGATGACAAAACTTGTGCATAAAAAGAGATTTTATTAGGCTATGAAACACTGTATACAATAGTCATTTGAACAAAATACTGACTAAAAAAAATCAGTCAAAATCCGCCCTGGGTCAAAACCACCTTCTCTTTTTATTGCTGCTTTTTCCTTCCCCCTTTTTATTGCTTGGTCATTCCCCCTATTTGCTGCTTGGTCCTTCCCCCTTTTTGGCATCACCAATTTCCTTGAGGTGATTAACCAATTCTGACAGTTGTAATTTGACGAAATCAAGATCACTGGAAATCTACAGCTGATGCTCGGTAAATTGACGAACAAGGCTAGTTTCCAATGATGTCTGGGAAGAAGCAACGTTGGCGGACACCATGACCATCTTCTCATAGAATGCGCGCTTGTAGACACTAAATTCGTGCTTCATGAATGTCTGAATATTCAACAATTCCTCAACTTTGGAGTCCAAAGATATGACTTTTGCATGGATTGTACCTTTGAATCCATGGTAAACACCTTCAAATCCAGTGAAACTATGACTTTTTCTACTCCTCGAGCTTAATATCGGCATGAAGACTTGCTGCGGACCAGCTTGGGAAGAACCTTCGTCGTCTTTGTGAGCTGGGCGGTTATTTTCTTCTCTATTTTCTGTATATACAACCATCTGTAAATTAGATGGGTTGGGACCCAGATTGAGACTAGGACTTAAACTGAGACTTGGATCGGCACTGGAACTGGGATAGGGACCCAGACTGTCCACGCTATCCTCATTGTTTACAGAGAAGGCTGCAGATGAGCCATAACTTGAATCAGAGTGAGTTGGACTCTTTTCAGGCTGGTCCTCTTCCTCAGGAGCCGGTTGCTCCAGGACCTGTTGTCCATCCACAGAACCAAATTCTCCTCTCTGGAGCCTGATGCTCCACCTTTGAATCCTCCACATTCTCAACAGTCCGACTAACCTCTTCAATGTGCCCTTCTGCTGTGGGTTCGGGATTCTAATGCTCTGGTTCCCGATCCGTTCGCTTATCTGGTGTTGAGTGGGTAGTCTGCGCACGCTGAGCTTTAAATTACTCCTAGGTCAAGCTTGTAATGGTTGCCAAAGATGTAACTCTGTCTGTAGATCGCTCGTTATAAGTGACAGGCAGATCGGCTCTAGCTTGAAACAAGTTAATGCTCTTCATGGACTGTGCCAATCCAGCCTCTAATACGAATGGCCATGATATCTTGATTGGCTGATGGCTTATTCTTGTGGAAGTTTTTCCAATGCTCAGTGACAGCTTCTCGCATGTGCAATTCTATCATCTTGTGATCCCTTCTCTGGAGCAGCTCACTAACCTTAACCGTATCGGCCCATGGAAGCAATTTATTTTCTGTCTTCGCAAAGTCTTCAACCAACTTCATAGCCGTAATCTTGCTCAACTGGTAACCAATAAGGAACTTGTGCCACTGATCGTAGATTTGGAGTTGGCACTCTGTTCTGCCCTTTATATCTTGGATGACCAGCAGGTAGTGTTCCTCAACTGGGTTCGGGCGATCAAGATAAGGTAGAACTCCCTTGCGTTTGTCAGCTGGGTCAATTTTCGGAAGAAAGTGGGTTACCCAATTGATTTCCCGGATCTTTATGGGAGCGTAACCACTCTTGCCACTGTAGGTCATAGATTTTTGAGCGGGTTGGGCAGATTCATGCCTCGCCTCCATAGAAATTTCCGGGTTTCCAGCCCATGTTTCATCTTCAGCAATAGAATCCTCATGCTCTCCGTGAGCAATAGTGAAATCATTATCATCTTGACCCTCCTTTTCCATTTGGGTCTCACACTCCATATGCTCTTTCTACTCAGCAGCGTTGGAGGTGTCATCAGCCTGTTTTTCCACTTCTGGAGTCATCTCCATAGTGGCTTCTGGTCCACCAGCGGTTGACCCTTTGTCACCCCCAGCTGGTATTTCAGGAATAGGACCAGGTTGGGACTCCGTTTGAGGATCACCTTC
Source organism: Dorcoceras hygrometricum (assembly GCA_001598015.1). Taxonomy (NCBI): domain Eukaryota; kingdom Viridiplantae; phylum Streptophyta; class Magnoliopsida; order Lamiales; family Gesneriaceae; genus Dorcoceras; species Dorcoceras hygrometricum. The sequence continues at coordinate 85,446 of KV003190.1, read as the reverse complement.
TTTGTCCTCTTGAATCGGTGCTTCTTTGTGATAAGCACCTGCGGAATAGACACAGTAGTCCCCGAGTCAGATGACTCTACCACTTGTTTGCCCTTGCGCTATGATGTTTCTTCAGCCCAGCCAACAGGCATGAATCCACGTCTGAGCTGGTCTCAGACGTGGACTTCGCTGGAGCAGCTTGGCTCTAGCCTCCACTGGCTGCTGCACAGCCACCTTCCGTTTCTTCTCCATTCGAACAACCTTATCCTTCTTCTTCTTGGGCTTCTCCACAGCCGCCTACTCTGGTTCCTTAGGGAGTTCCTGAGGCCCATCAGCAGTAGATTGTAGTTCACTTGTTGTATCTCCTGACACCTTGCTGCTCTCACCAGCTGGAACCACATTCATATTTTCTTGATGTAAGTGTGAACAGACTTGTTGTTCAACACTTTTTGTGGATGGAGCTTGACTGATTCCCCGAGTTCAGCCTTGACTAAACGCTCCAAAAACACACTCAACTGTACTGCGAAACCTTGTGACTGATGGTTCGGATTATTCACCATAGCGACCAACACCTGAAATAGAACTTGAGCTATGTTAATTTCAAGCCGACAGTAATAGCTACCATCAGATCGAACTTTTCACTAGTGACCATGTCAAACGAGCCAGCTTTGGCACACAATGTCATGCAATAGGCGATACTCCATTTTCATTTCCTTATTTTTGTTGGGTGCCTTGAACGACACTTCAGATCCAGAAAACTTCCGTCTCATTTCCACCATGGTTTTCGTCGGAATATCAAGGAAGCCAACCAGTCCCTCAGATGGTAGACCGAACACTTTGGCAAACACGTCCTTTGTTATCGCCAGTTTCCTATTGGCGATGAAACTGATAACTGTTCCCGCTATCACCTTAGCATTTGCGAAGAACTCAAGCATTGCTCCTTCATACACAGAGTTAGAAACCTCCAGAAAGCCTTTGAGCCATGTGTCCTCCAGGGTCTTAAACATGCACACCATGCCAGAGTTCTCCATAGCGAGCACATATGCGAATTCAAACTGCATTGCGTTGACAAAGAAAGAAGCAGCCATTTCTAGGAGTAAAGGATTAGGAATTTTAAGAGAATGCGAGAGATTGTACGAAAGATGCTATTAATCTATTTTCTAGATTGCGATAATGCGCAAAACTTTGAAAGCGTACTGTAAAAAGTAAGTGAAACTATTATGTACGAACGGGGAGAGAGAAGGGTTTGAGTTGAACAAGTTTCATCATCATAGTTAAAAGACATTTGAAATTCTGAATAGATGACCGTCCGATTTTAAAAGAATTTGAAAAGTCAAACCAAACTCAATCGTTCGATTTCATATACCAGCAAGGAAGCAATTAATCCAAACACCATGATAACGTCTCGCTATACATGCCCCAAGCCGGACCAGATCAGCACGATACTGACCATCTTGATGACAAACAGCGGACCGTTGCGTTATCTGTTTGAGTTTTATTGTTCCCCCTGAATGTATGCATGCAGAACACAATTATGACATATCCAAGAGACCTAGAATGTTTCTAAAGTAAGAGAACTTCGCGTCCGGTAGTGAATAGATGACCGTCCGATTTTAAAAGAATTTGAAAAGTCAAACCAAACTCAATCGTTCGATTTCATATACCAGCAAGGAAGCAATTAATCCAAACACCATGATAACGTCTCGCTATACATGCCCCAAGCCGGACCAGATCAGCACGATACTGACCATCTTGATGACAAACAGCGGACCGTTGCGTTATCTGTTTGAGTTTTATTGTTCCCCCTGAATGTATGCATGCAGAACACAATTATGACATATCCAAGAGACCTAGAATGTTTCTAAAGTAAGAGAACTTCGCGTCCGGTAGAGTCTTGGTGAATATGTCAGCTACTTGCTGATCCGTTGGCACATGCTCCACCCGAACATTTTTCTTAAGCACGTGGTCTCTAATGAAATTATGGCATATGTCGATATGCTTGGTTATGGAATGAAGTACAGGGTTTTGAGTGATTGCGATGGCACTCGTCTTGTCGCATAAGATGGGTGCTTCCTGTGCATCAATGCCATAGTCTTGGAGTTGTTGTTGAATCCATAACATTTGAGCGCAACAACTTCCAGCTGCGAGGTATTCTGCCTCACCCGTGGACGTGGATATAGATGTTTGTTTCTTGATAAATCATGAAATTAGTCTATCACCCAAGAATTGACAAGTCCCACGAATGCTACGCCGATCAACCTTACAACCTACGTAGTCTGCATCACTATAACCAATCAAATTCAAACTTGAGTCTTTGGGATACCAAAGACCCACGTTCTGTGTGCCTTTATGATATTTAAGAATACGTTTAACAGCCATGTAGTGAGACTGTGTTGGATCGGCTTGAAACCTAGCACACATACAAACCGAGAACATAATGTCTGGTCTGCTTGCTGTGAGGTATAGAAGCGAACCAATCATCCCAGAATACAACAGTTCCAACTTCATCTTTGTACAGTTTGATCGAAGAACTCATCGGAGTAGCTGTTGATTAACACTTTTCCATCCCGAACTTCTTAAGAAGTTCCTTTGTATATTTATCTTGATTGATGAAGATCCCATCGTCAATATGCTTACTTGTAACCTAAGAAAAATGTTAGCTCCCCCATCATGCTCATCTCGAATTTTTCCTGATGAGCTTGTAAAATTTGTCGCACAACTTAGGATTAGTTGATCAAAATATAATGTCATCGACATATATCTGTACGAGCAAGACATGATCATTCTTGACAAATTTAAAAAGTGTTTTGTCGACAGAGCCGATAACGAAATCATGATCTATTAATAATTTGGATAGTGTATCATACCAAAATCTGGGAGCTTGTTTCAAACCATACAAAGCTTTGTCAAGCTTATACACAAAGTCTGGTTTGGTATGATCAACGAAGCCAGGAGGTTGTGTAACATACACTTCCTCATTCAAACGTCCATTTAAGAATACACGTTTGACATCCATTTGATAAGCTTTAAAATTCTTAAATGATGCATATGCAAGAAAGATTCTAATGGCCTCCAGTCTAGCTACAGAGGTGAAGGATTCTCAAATTCTATGTCTTCTTCTTTCCTATAGCCTTGAGCTACTAGCCTAGCTTTATTTCGAATAATATTTCCATTCTCATCTAATTTATTCCTAAAGACCCATTTAGTACCTATAATTTTCTGGTCATTAGGTCTAGGAACTAGATGCCATACGTTGCTACGTTCGAATTGGCTGAGTTTTTCTTGCATAGCTTCTATCCAGGTCTGGTCCACTAAGGCCTCTTCTACCTTCCTAGGTTCAATGTGCGAAATGAATGCAGAATTGAAATATTCGTTTATCATCTAGCCTCGTGCCCTAACAGGTGCAGTAGGGTTACCGTTGAACATCTCGGATGATGATTTATTCCATCGAATACCTGGCCTATGTGAGGTTGGAGCTTCGTTCTGTTCCCCCTGCGTTCCTGATGGATCATCTGGAATACCACTTGTTGTGATTTGCTCATCAACTTGTGCATGTTCTCCACCAGCTTGATCACGATCTGGACCAGCCTGCGCAACATCTCGAATGGCTGCGTTGGTAATTGGCATGTCCAGTGTGTACTGGTCAACAAATTTATATCTGTTGTGTGCCTCGTCGTCACTTGATTCCTCCAGATTAGTGAATTCCAAGCGAGTGCACAGATCATTTAGCTTGGAAGCTGATGTTGATTTAAAACTGGTTTCATCAAACACCACATGTGCTGATTCTTCAACAGTGAGAGTCCTGTTGTTGAAAACTCGATAGGCTCTGCTAACAGCTGAGTATTCCAGAAAGATACCTATATCAGATTGACATCAAAAGCTCATAGGTATATTTTACCGTTAATATGGATAAAACATCTGCATCCAAACAATAGATCAGGTTTTTTTCCGTTCTAGAATATGGAGTGACATCGTGTCGCTTATTTATCATCGATCTGTTCTGAGTATAGCAAGTGGTGTTGACTGCTTCTGTCCAAAATTTGTTTGAAATGCTGGAATCAGCAATCATAGTTGCGACAGCTTCTTTTAAAATTCAATTTCGATGCTCAGCTAACCCGTTTTCATGAGGTGTTCTAGCTGTACTCAACTCATGTTTGATTCCAATGTTGTCCAGATAGGAGGAAATTTTAAAGTTCAAAACTCCGTTCCTCGGTCATTCATAATCCGATTGACATTACAAGATTGCTCATTTTGTAATCGTTTCAAAAGCTTGATCAGCTGGTCGGCAGTTTGATCTTTGGATTTCAAAAACAACACCTAAGTAAAATTTGAAAATCATCAACTACAACAAGGGTGTACTTCATTCCCCTAAGATGGTTACGAGTATAGGACCAAAAAGATCCATTTTACGTGAGATTTTACTACTGCCTCTAGTTTTGAAAGTTGATTTTAAATGCTTCCCAAGCTGACAGGCAGAGCAAATCTTATATTTTGAAAATTTTAATTTGGGCAAGCCATCAACCAACTCATGCTTACTCAGATTGCCAATTGTTTTGAAGTTGAGATGGTTCATCCGCTGATGCCATAGCCAACTCTTGGAAGAATCAGCTACTAGGCATGTTTGTTCTATATGCGGTTGATCTGACCAATAAACTTTGTAGGTATTTCCAGATCGATAACCTACCAACACAGTCAGACCTTCCAGATTCAGAACGGTGCACATGTGTTTTTGAAATTTAACAGAATAATTAATGTCGCACAACTGACTGATACTTATTAAGTTGTAGCACAAGTTTTCGACTAGAAGAACGTTGTTGACAGTAAAATTACCATGGGTAAGCTTACCCTTACCCACGGTGTTACCATTTGAATTATCGCCGAAGGTGATCTTGGGTCCGTTGCATGATTTTATATCTGTTAGCAGTTTGTCATCTCCAGTCATGTGCCTCACACATCCGCTATCCAGATACCAGGTTGATTGCTCCAGTCTTGTAGGCTCCTGTTCCTGCGATCACAGACAATGCAAAATTTTGGTACCTTTGGTCTATTTGGGTCCAGGTTTGATTAGACCTTTTGGGACCCACACTTGGATAATCTTAACCCATTTACCTGTGTGTGGATCAAACCATGTGTATGGTCTTTCTTTGATGGTGTGAGTTGAATAAGCAGTGTATGTGCCATTCGATCTGGGCTTCTTGTGCCTAGGCTTGTGTTGCCTATCCTTCGTAGAAGGTCGAGAAAACTAGCTCGACTTTCTTCCACCATATTTGGGTTTACCCCTCATCCGTTCAACTCTTCTCTTAAGCCAGCTTTCACAAGGCTTCTCAGGAGCAATATACCCCAGCCCACAAAATCTTCCTTTCCAGATCGGAAGCTCAACTGCTATCTTTGTTTCATCGGATTGTGCCTCTATAGGCTGTCCTGCACTAGATTTTACAAATTTCATGGTTTGAAACTTTGTCCTTTCCATCTGTTGGGTACAACTAGTTTCTGCTATACTCCTTTCATCGCTATTATAGCCTAATCCGATTTTATCACCAGATGGCTTCATAGCTCCATGCAATTTTTCCAGAGAAGCAGAAGACCTGGTCCAGGAGCTTATTATAGCAGCCAATCGCTTATTCTCATTAAGCATCTCCTCGGACCTGATTCTCAGTTCCTCACTCAGATTCAAGATTACTTAGAGTAGCTTGCATGTTGCTTGAGCTAACCAGCTCAGCTTTATTAGCACAACTCTCTTTTTCGGCTTTCACTTCCTCGAATGATTGAGAAAGCTTCTTGTACTCTTTTACCATGTCATTAGTGTTGTAACAAGGTCCTCACGTGTGAATTCCAGACTAGAAAAATCGAATACCTCATCAGTGTCATCAGCCATTAGACACTGTACTTCATCCTCGCTTTCACCGGATGAGGATGTTAAAGAGTTGGATTCTTCTGAATCTGAGTCAGCCCATGCACTTTTATTCTTCTCTGCAACCATAGCTTTCTCAGTTCTCCTTTTCCGATAAATTTTCTTCTCATTTTTCTCCTTGCTGGTGCTGCGATCTGGTTGCTTCGTCGCATCCAGCCTTGGCTTCTTGCAATCAGCCATAAAGTGACCAGGCCTGCCATAGTTATAACACTTGTCATCAGAAGGAGAATTAAATTTCTTTTTGGGAGAATCAAAAGAGGATGGTTTTGGATTATGCTTCCGCATAAATTTTCCGAATTTCTTTATGAACAAGGACATAACATCCTTTCTCATTTCCTCTGCTGATCTGCTGCTGGTAGAGCATGGACTCTGTTCTGAATTGTAGCAGCGAGAGCTCTGGTTGGTTGAGAAGTAGATGGCTCAGACTCCGCTCTCGTTTCCAGCTCGAACTCATAAGCTTTCAGATTGGAGAACAGATCATGCAACTCCATTTTGTTCAAGTCCTTGGACTCCCTCATATACAAGGTCTTGACATCCCATTCCTTGGGCAGTGCACGCATCACTTTCAGGGCCAACCCCCTGTTGCTATATTATTTACCAAGTCTTGTTAGCTCAATCACTAGTGAGCTAAACCGTTCATCAAACTCTGCCATGGTTTCATCAGGATTCATCCTGATCGGTTCGAATTTCTGGAGGGCTTACTTTAAGCTTGTTCTCTTTTTTTTCTTCGTTCCCCTAACATATCTGGGTCAACTTCTCCCAGATTTCTTTCGCCGTTGTGCACGTCTGGATTTTGCTAAACATGTTATTGTCTAGCGTCTTGTATAATATGTCCTTGGCGACGTTATCCAGATTGTCTTTCTTCTTATCCTCAAAGGTCCACTCCAATCTGGGTTTCTCTATCCACTGAGGTGCACCTGCAGTTATAGCCAAAGCTGTGTTAATTCTCTACGTCTCCCGTTCTTCCTCGACGGGAAGGATTTCCAGACCCGTGATCTGGTTCGCAAAAACACTGAGAATACGAGCTCTGATACCACTTGTTAGGATCGAAAAACAAGCTCGGAAGTTCAGAGGGTGGGGGTGAATGAACTCCTTTGCTGATTTTAGTCAAAAATCTGTTTTAAAAGGTTTTACTGCTCGACGCAAACCTTTAAGCCGAGTTACCAGCTTAGAGGATTCTCAGTGATTGCTGTTGTCTCGTGTAATAAAATGTTTTTATGCGAAAAGAACACGATTCAACAGTGAACAGTTATACAAATGCGTGAATGTAAAAAGATAAGGGATCAAGAGATTTGTTTCTGTAAGTTCGGAGTTAACTCTCCTACGTCTCCCCTTCTTCCTCAACGGGGAGTATTGCCACCAGAAGATTTGATTTATACAACCACTTGTACAAACCCGATCCAACAGCCAACAGATGCAAGAACTCCTAGCATTCATCTAACGAATCCAGATCCACGATCTGGTCGCAAATATAATGAACTCAACACTGAGCTGGTTGTGCAAATCTAGCACTTAACACTCTCTGTTTATGATTTACAGTGAAGTCTCAACACTACAGAGTGTGTGTATAGAATATCGTGCGACACAAAATAATTGAATAATCAATCTGTGCGTGTGTCACTGGCTGTGAGATGGTTCAAGAATATGAATTCTACTTTTTCTTGTGAAGGCTTGAACGCTTGTGAGTTAGTCGATATTGTAATCGGTTAGTTCATTCGGTAACCTTCTCATAGCCAATCTGCTCTACTATTTATACTCTTTGGATACAATGGTAATAAATGTTACAGTAGACACGTCGAATGTATCCAATTTGAAAAACCCGCGGCGACTTAAATGCATGTACGATGTTCGTACATCTTCATCAAATGCATTATCCTTTTAGCAACTCTGCGACGTCTTCAGTTTGAACCAAATCTTTGCATATATGGAATTAGCTTAAAGTAGTTCTAACAACTACACATCAATTCAGAGAGGTCATATGTATCACATCAATCTTTACGTAGCCTCAAACATTCTGAAATTCAATTTTTCTAAGTTGTCTTTACTTAGATGGTTTTTTGATCCGATCTATGCGTCGAATTGCTTTAATCTGGTCTACACTGATTTGTTCCAATCTGCTCTAAACTGATCTGCTCTTGACCTTATTATTGTTGGCGAAAATGGCGGATCCGGATCCCGTTTCCCGGGGGCGCAGCTGAAGTTTAAAAATTGCCCCGAAAAACGTTCAATACATCAAATATAATCTATAAATCATACATAGGATGTTTTATAGAGTGTCACCTTGCTGGCGTCTAGGCGCCTGGCTCCAACCAGATTCACAGGGAATTCTGGATCTTCACGGTAGGCGGCGGTAGATCCTAAATCAGGTCCACGACCGGAAACACGACTCCTTCGTCAGCCTGCACTAGAAGTCCTGACGAATTTTGCACGAACGGAATCTCCTCAACACGACGATCGGAACAAGTCCGATCACGGCGGCGACGGCACGAAGGCACGACGGCGCGGCGGTGGAGGAGGCGGCCGTGAGGTTTTGGGAGGAGAGGGGGGCGGCCACAAGCTTGGAGGCTAGGGTTGTGTGTGTGTAAGTTATGTTGTTAGCCCTAGATCAAGTCTAGTAATAAATAAGTGATGGGCTTGTACCGGCCCGATGGACTTGGGTCAGGCCCAGGTCCATATGAACATTCGGTTCAATCCTATCACTACGGCTTCATCATAATCCCGATCGACGATCAGACCGGACCGATCGAATCAGTTTCCAAAACTGAATATTATGATGCGAAAACAATTTTTCAGACCACCTAGTCCAAAATTACAGTTTAGCCCCTCAACTTTGGTAAATCGCAATTTGACCCCTGTTGACTTTTAGGAAGTCGCACTCCCTAAAATCCTCCTCCTATGCTCAACACATTGAGCTCAGTTTCCGTTCAGAAATCATGAATCCAGTACTTGTGTGACCCTCAATGGTTCAGGGATACAGCTAGCCGTGGGCCCACAACCATTGTGGCTCCAAAATCGCAATTTTGGACTTGCCCAACGGATCATGGTAAAGCGCCTAGCAACATCGCCCCATGATCCCCTAGGTATCACTGATAGTGCCTGCAAGAACCAGTTGGTCGTGGTTAGCGTACGGTACGGTCCTTTCAACACATATATCCCGATCAGATCAACGACCATTGGTAAATCGAGAGTCGCTATAGATCCGATAGCTATGCATACATCTTGGAGATTAAATAGTGACATCACGAGTGTTACTAGGTAAACCCATTTACCTAAAATACATCCAGTGCTCTGGCTAGAGATTTATACACTATTATCTCCTCAGATAGCATAGGATATCCACGCATGAAAGCGAGCGGTGAATCCTCGACAACGAAGCATCGACTCCTACATGCATCGGTACGTCACCCAATCCCGCCACCTAATGACCCCAAGTGATTCGGTAAACGGGTCAAAGTGAGGCGCCTATCATGTAGAGTCTCAATGACGTTTCGAGTAGTGAGTACTAATCAGTACAACCAAGACCTCGGACTTATCCACTCGACAAATGGTAACCACTTGGAAAGTCCGAACGAGGGTAGTTCGATAGATCACCAGGTCACTATCCATCTGCATGCTCAGAACATCACAATGTTCCATACCAATGAAACATGCTACTTCACATCGCAGATGCTAGTCTCGAGCTCGGGCGGCCTTATCCTCATTTTGACGGCCCAATCTACTAGGAACGAGTTCAGAATGCACAGTGACTATTAGATGTGTTTCATGATAGCCATCATATCCACTATCACATCTAACGTACACTATGGTGCATTCTAGGTCTTTATCCAACACGATTGTTAACATTATAATCATAATGAAAATAAAGAATGTCATAAAGAAATGCGTATATCATATATAAAGATCGTTATACACAAAAGTCAATAAAACCCACACGCCACACGTTGGCTAGTTGGGCATCTACTCTAACAATCTCCCACTTGCCCTATAGCCAACTAATCATCAGACGCAGTCCCATTGTTTCGTGATGTTTTTCAAACAACGGTCCTGACAAGGGCTTCGTAAGTGGATCAACAATGTTGTCAGCAGAGACGACTCTCTCAACTGCTATGTCACCTCTAGCCACAAAATCTCGGATTATGTGGTATTTCCTCAGTATATGTTTGGATCTTTGGTGAGACCTAGGTTCCTTTGCTTGTGCAACGGCACCCGTGTTGTCGCAGTACACCGGGACTGGACAAACTCCATAAGGGATTATGCCCAACTCTTGGACGAAATTCCTTATCCAAACTGTCTCCTTAGCAGCAGCTGATGCTGCGATGTACTCAACCTCAGTGGTTGAATCCACGATGGTGTCTTGCTTGGAACTCTTCCAAGAGACAGCACCACCATTGAGCATGAATACAAATCCAGAGGTTGACTTCGAATCATCCACGTCACATTGGAAGCTAGAATCAGTTTAGCCTTCCAATTTCAGTTCACCACCCCCATAGACCATGAACATATTCTTAGTCCTTCGTAAGTACTTAAGAATATCTTTCACGGCCTTCCAATGCATTTGGCCGGGGTTGTCCTGGTAGCGGCTCATGACACTCAGAGCATATGCGACATCCGGTCTAGTTGAGATCATGCCATACATAATACTGCCTATTGCCGAGGCATATGGCACACGTGTCATACTCTCTATCTCCTCATCAGTCTTTGGACACATAGACTTAGATAGAGCTTGTTGGAATACGACATCCGGTCTAGTTGAGATCATGCCATACATAATACTGCCTATTGCCGAGGCATATGGCACACGTGTCATACTCTCTATCTCCTCATCAGTCTTTGGACACATAGACTTAGATAGAGCTTGTTGGAATACGGTGGCGGATCCGGATCCCGTCTCCCGGCGGCGCAGCGGAAGTTTAAAAATTAAGCGCGGGGAAACGTTCAATACAATAAAATCAATCAACAAACCATTCATAGGGGGTTCTTTGATTGTTACCTTGCTGGCTACTTGCGCCTGGCTTCAACCGGAATTACAAGAAGACGGGCTCTTCACGGTAGGCGACTGTAGATTCGTCAATCAGGTCCACGACCGGAAGGGAGACTCCTTCGTCGGCCTGCACTATAAGGCCTGACGAGATCAGCGCGGATGGAAACTCCTCGAAAAGTTGGCCGGAGCAAGTCCGGCGATGGGCGGCGGCGGCGGCGCGTGGCAAGCACGGCGGCGGCGGCGAGGCTTGTATGGAGAGGGGCGGCCGAGAGCTTAGTCTAGGTTTAGGGTTAATGTGTGTCAAGTGTTATGATTAAAGCCTTAAGTCTAATTAAATAGACTAGTGATAAACTTGGACAGGCCCAACGGGCCCGGGTCCAAATGACGATATCCATCACCACGACTTCATCATAACTCCGATCGCCGATCAGATCGGATCGATCGACTCAGTTTCCAAAACTGAATGATATGATATGAAAAACAATTTTTCAGATCATCCAACCCTAAATTGCAATTTAGTCCTCCAACTTTTGGAAATTGCAATTTGACCCCTATTGACTTTTGGGAAGTCGCACTCCCTAAAGTCCTCCTCCTATGCTCAACACATTGAGCTCAGTATCCATGCAGGAATCTCGAATCCAGTACTTGTGTGACCCTCAATGGTTCAGGGATACAGCTAGCCGTGGGCCCACAACCATTGTGGCTCCGGAATCACAATTCCGGACTTGCCCATCGGATCATGGTAAGAGCGTCTAGAAACATCGCCCCATGATCCCCTAGGTATCACTGATAGTGCCTGCAAGAACCAGTTGATCGTGGTTAGCGTACAGTACGGTCCTTTCAATCCATATATCCCGATCAGATCAACGACCATTGGTAAATCGAGAGTCGTTAAAGATCCGATAGCTATGCATACATCTTGGAGATCAGAATAATGACATCGCGAGTGTAACTAGGTAAACCCATTTACCAAAAACACTTCTAGTACTCTAGCCAAGATTTATACACTATCGTTTCCTCAGATAACATAGGATATCCACGCATGTCTGCGAGCGGTGAATCCTCGACAACGATGCATCGACTCCTACATGCATCGGGGCCTCACCCAGTCCCGCCGCCTAACGGCCCCAAGTGAGTCGGAAAACGGGTCAAAGTGAGGCGCTTATCACGTAGAGTCTCAATGAAGTTTCGAGTCGTGAGGACTAATCAGTACAACCAAGACCTCGGACTTATCCACTCGACAAATGGTAACCAC
>KV003190.1:31856-56969 GCA_001598015.1 Dorcoceras hygrometricum | reverse complement strand
CTTCTCTTCTCAGATAGCATAGGATATCCACGCATGAAAGCGAGCGGTGAATCCTCGACAACGAAGCATCGACTCCTACATGCATCGGGACCTCACCCAATCCCGCCACCTAATGACCCCAAGTGAGTCGGTAAACGGGTCAAAGTGAGGCGCCTATCATGTAGAGTCTCAATGACGTTTTGGGTAGTGAGGACTAATCAGTACAACCAAGACCTCGGACTTATCCACTCGACAAATGGTAACCACTTGGAAAGTCCGAACGAGGGTAGTTCGATAGATCACCAGGTCACTATCCATCTGCATGCTCAGAACATCACAATGTTCCCTACCAATGAAACATGGTACTTCACATCGCAGATGCTAGTCTCGAGCTCGGGCGGCCTTATCCTCATTTTGACGGCCCAATCGACTAGGAATGAGTTCAGAATGCACAATGACTATTAGATGTGTTTCATGATAGCCATCATATCCACTATCACATCTAACATACACTATGGTGCATCTAGGTCTTTATCCAACACGATTGTTAACATTATAATCATAATGAAAATAAAGAATGCCATAAAGAAATGCGTATATCATATATAAAGATCGTTATACACAAGAGTCAATAAAACTCACACACCATACGTTGTCTAGTTGGGCATCTACTCTAACAATTATGTTATAACCCAGATAAAAAATTTTGTTTACTCGCATCTTTAGTACAATTACACCTGTAGAACCAATCTGCTTCGAGCTGGGTTTACCTAGCTGGTCTTCCAGTTGGTCTATTATACCACTTTTTCACTACGAGCTGTTCTCTCAACTGTAAACCCTTGTTTTACTGCTCTTCTGAACTGATGTAATTTCAATCTGTTTCTACTCTTTCAAGCTTGAATTTCTTGAACTTTCCTGACCTTAACCAGCTTTACTAGATTACCTTTGCTGGTTTGTCCTTAACCAGCGCAGCTAAATATCATGAGCTGGTTTGACCTTAACCAGCTTCTTCTCCGATTTGGTTTCTGTATTCAATGTTGTAAGCTTCGTCCAGATCTTGTGCCTTTGAGCCGATTAATCTCTTTTATTTGTGATGGTCCCAAAAATAGGATCAAAACAAGTACAGGAGTTCAGAAGGGGGGGTTGAATGAACTCCTTCGATTTTAAACTTTTCAAATTCTTTTCAAAAACATTTTACACATGCTGCTTATCTCAGTTAAATGCAAATCTATTGGCTAACTAAAAAGTGCAGAATGAAGTCGATTAATTTGTGAACATTAAGCTATAAATAAATAAGTGCGTAAATGTAAAGAGTAGGATCAAGAGTTCGTTTCTGAAAGTTCGGATATTAATATCCTACGTCTCTCCTTCTTCCTTTTTCAGGAAGGATACACTAGAAGATTTGATGTACACAGTCCTTCTGCAGACATCCGATCACACAAGCCTCACTTGTATGAACTCCTAGTATCTCCACAACAATCCACGCAGACGCAGCTGCTGGTTTACAACACTTATCAATATTTTCAAACGGCTTTTAAGAGCACGTTTGTTACAGACTCAATCAAATTATTACAACACTGAATACACGCATGTGAGTACTGTAAGATCCTCTGGTTTCTAAACAAAGAAACACGATTCAACACTATGAACCAGAGGATGACTTGAAGGTAAATCAATGAATAACAATGGTTGTGTTCTTCAAGTCTTTGAGCTTTTGTGAGAATGCTTCAACAGAAAGTAGCTCAAGAGTATATTTTGACAGCGTTTTTGCAATAGTGAGAGCGAAGGATCCTCTTCAAATCAAAACTGCTGGTATTTATAGTCTTCGCTCAACGGTCATTTTCATCTGTTAAGGAAACAAAATCCTTTTTGAAATTATGATAATTCATAACCGTATTCTCTGCTCCATTACAAGGTAAATTGCACACTGTCAGAGCTAATATGTCTATTTCCATATCTGTGCAATAACCGTATAACAACCTCTGTAAATATGTACTATTTACCAAAAATAGTACCGACGTTGTCTCCTAAATTCCAGGCAATTTGTACGATTCTGTTAATCTTTTCCAATTTGAGTAAACAATCGTATTTGAATTTCTTTATCGCTTGCGCCTGAAATTTCTTCATCCTTGTTTAAAATCTTGCGACTGGAAGACGCTTGAAAGCATGCAACGACTGGTTTTCTTTAACGCGTGCGTTATTCTAGCGACTGGATTCACAAAATACTGTAGCTCTCGACTGGTTCCAATACGCTGTCATTTCAACTTATTCAAATTACATCGTTTCCAATATACCCTCGACTGGTTAAATAATACTGTAGCTCTCGTCTGGATGTACAAACCACTGTAGCTCTCGACTGGTTTTGAAAGCCATCGATTGATTCCAATACGCCGTCGTTCCAACTTATTTAAACGCTGTCGTTTTGCAATCTTTATCACAATACGCTAACACTCAAAAACTTGCGTATGATTCAAGATCACTGTAGCTTGCGTCTGGTTATAAGAACACTGTAGCTTGCGTCTGGTTAAGAGTACTGTAGCTTGCGTCTTGTTAAGAAATCCACTGTAGTTTGCAACTGATTCGATACCAAAACTGATTCACTGTAGCCCTCATCTGATTTACTGTAGCTAGCGACTGGAAAACCCAACAACTAAAATCCAACTATCGAAACCCTGTAAGATCATCGTCTGAGTAAACCTGTCGTCTGGATTCTCAAATAATGTTATCAAAGTCTGAAAGATCCTGATTTAACTTGTAATTTTGTTATCACCAAAATCATAAATTTTACCCTAACAATTTCCCCCTTTTTGGTGATGACAAAACTTAGCAGTCGAGAGAAAAGAATAGGCAAAATAGCCTGTAGAACGACTGCTGAAAACAAATTTCATTAACTTAACAAAGTACAAAATATTTGTACAAGTTCTATCCTAACTAATATCCTCTTCTCCTTTTATACGATCCACTTCTACTTAGCCTTCTTTCTCTTCTCTCTCTATCTCTTTCTCTGTCAGCCCTCATCATTCTTTCCATAATATCTCGCTGTGCAGCGTCAATGTCTGTTTGTGAAATAATCTCTGTAGTTCTGATAACATTACCACTGCTTTCACCTTGGTTAACAGGAGTAGGTAGAGGACGGCGACTGCTGCTTCCTTCCTCCTTTTTGGCATCACCGCCACGAATGAAGTCGACGAGATCGCCAACTCGCTGTGCAGCGTCAATGTCTGTTTGTGAAATAATCTCTGTAGTTCTGATAACATTACCACTGCTTTCACCTTGGTTAACAGGAGTAGGTAGAGGACGGCGACTGCTGCTTCCTTCCTCCTTTTTGGCATCACCGCCACGAATGAAGTCGACGAGATCGCCAATCTGGGTGGAGAGGCTGAGAATATCTGCTGCCATTTTTGCTTGGAATTCTAATTGTTCACTCCTGATAGCAGCAACCTGCCCATCCAATAAAAGAATTTTAGCATCAAGCGCGTTGAACCTATTCCTGACTGCCAGTGAATTTGTATCAGCAGTGACACCTTGGGCCATAACGGTTTTCCTCAATTCATTGAGACGAAGTATCTGAAGATCATCTTGATTTTGTCCTTCTTGTCGAGCATTCTGTATAAGATTTCGGAAGTAGTCATTTTGGTGTCCCAGAGTGTTTTGAAGACCTCGTTCAATGGTATGGAGTCTAGATAAAATATCACTATGAGCATTATCCATATGCTGTGAGAGAGAAGTCTTCAGATCATCCAGAAGAGGAGAAAGATCTGCAGTAGCAGCTGGGAACGTAGTCTGAACATTCACATTTTCCTCCAAGGTAATATCATCTTCATTAAGGTGCACTGGAGAATCACTGGAGGATGAGGCAGAGGTCTCTTGTCGCGGAGAAGTTGGTGGACAAGACTCTGGACTTTCAACATAGTAAAATTGCTCTTCTTGAGCAACAACTGGAATAGCTGGTCCTAAATTAAACCATAAATTATGATCAAAAGAATCGGTTTCTTGAAAAATCGGAGAGGGAGAGCGATACACTGTAGAAACCTCAGAAGAAACCAGGTCTACCTCGTCAATACCCTGTACATCAACTTCCTGTATCTCTGCTGAATCCAACTGTACAAAGAAATCAACAAAACTGTTGCAATTTATACCCTGTCGAATAATACGATGAAAACAATTTGGTAGCGTCTCTAAAACCTCGACAACGGAACCGTGAACAAAAAGATACCTGCAAAAATTTACTGACCCAACTGGTTGTAGACTGCCAAGGAGAGAAAATTGAACGTCTTCCATACAGATCTCAGCCCAAACAATACTAATAGCCCTTGAAAGAGAAGGCCTGGAATCAATGTCTTGGACAGGTTCAATAAAAACACAGAGTGGGGCAAGATCATCAAGGTAGGATTGTTGGGGCAGCGCCTCCCAATGTCTAGAGTTCACGGTGTATTGATGGGTCTCCAGTAATCAACCCCTTCCAGGATAAGCCACGACCCATCCACCATGATTTTCGCTCGTATCCAACACTTGGAAGTGATAGAGTGATGATTTGGAGGTATGAAGAAACCTCGATCAATGACAGGGCCCTCGAAAAAACTAGAACTGGACGGCCGTGTCCACTCCAGCTGGTGCTCTCTCATGTGCCGCAATAGATCTTTCAAGGCAAAGAGGTGAGCATCACCCAGTAGTTTCAATACTTTCAGATCAATCGCTGAAGTGGGCGTACCTGAGACAAAATTCTTCCGCCTGGCCTCAATAAACTTGCGAAGAAGCAGTTCTTTATATTTAGCAATGATGAGTCTCCGCCGCTGAATGGCAACAAAACTCGAGTCTGTCTCTGCCCACGAGAGAACCTGCCCTTCTTTGCCAAAAATATCCTCCAATTGTAGAGTGGCCAATTTGTGCAAACTGAAAGAACTCACAAAGATAGAAACATCCTCAATCACTTTTTCCTGTAACGCAATCAAGAACTCAATGTCAGCACAAATCAGAGAGAAAATTTCCCGGGCCGGATGCCCCTGAACGTCATCTTCAACTAAAATCCCCTTTCCCTTATCGGAAGAATCAATCTGCGATAGACTAGCCTTGTATGCGTCAACTTCTCGGAACTCAATCCCTTGTCCAAACCTGATTGGATTGATGGTTGGAGCAAGAGTAGAAGGAAGAGATGCATTGGGTATACAGGCCTGATGCTCCTCAATGGATAATAACTCATCATCAGTCGTTCCTTCCGCCACTGTTTCGGAAACTTGGGGCTGGTCCCCTGGAAATAACTGGACAGAGGGTTGATCAGCAATAAACTCCTCATCTGTATCACTTGATGACCCAACGAATCCCTCAGCTTCACGTCTAGCAAGAAAAACAGGGAGATCAAACCATGGGATGGATTCTTTGGTTGTTGGAGCTGGGTGTTTTCCACCATCTGTTGCACCGATTGTATCCAGTTGATGTAGAATTTGTTCAATAACAGCATCCGGATCCTCAGTCGTACCCTCAACAACTGGTACCACAGCTGGTTGTTCCACAAACGCAGGAACTGGTTCATCAACTTCAATAGCATCCTCCAAAACCAACTTCCTCTTTCTCTTCTGAGATTTGAGTTTGGGCACAGAGAGTTTTTCCACTGGTGCAATTGTCGTAGCTTCAACAGTTTGAGGAGGCACGGCCTCTTGTGCTACAACCACAGGTTTACCCTTAGTGGTTCACTTCTTATTGACGACAGGAGCGTCTTCCACACCAAGCGCTGGTTGTTTCTTAAACACCGCTTTCTTTACAGGGGTCCTCTTCACCCGTGGAGAGGCTGCAGATTAGTCCAATCCAACTTTTTCATCAATATGAACGAATCGGTGCACTGTTTTTGCATCAAGAATCCTTGATTTGGGAAACCCCTTTGATTCCCCTAACACCAATCCCTGAACATTTTGCAAAAGAACACCAATTTGTATTGCAAAACCCTTCGCCTGCCTAGAACCAGGCGTTACCATGGCCTGCAGCACCCCAAACAAGAGATTGATCCAGTTAACTTTCACGTCGAACGTGATAGCCGTCATGAATAGGAATCTATCACGGGTTACCGCATCAAAGGACCCCGCTTTAACAAAGAGTGTCTTCGCCAGAATATCGTGCAATAGGCGATATTGAATCTTGAATTCCTTTTTCAGACAAGAGATGCTTACTTGCTCCTTTGATTCGGAAAACAGACTGCGTGCATCAAATACAAGATTCTTAGGAACATCATACAAATCCGTTAAACCCTCAGTCGGTAAATCGAACGTTGTCGCAAACAAACTCTCAGAAATCTCAACAGTTGTGCCCCTGGATGGTGCTGACCACCATTCCATCTTCTCTAACTGAACCATTTGTGAAAAACTCTATCAGTGCAGCTTCATAAAACACGGCGGGGCAACCCAAAAAGTTCCTTAACCCCGTCGCAATCAAAGTTTCAAACACCTGTGCTAAACTCGCATCGTCCATGTCAAAAAACCAGAAATCAAAACTCTAATTTGATGTGTAGATGTGACTTTTGGAATGATGACAAAGACACGTGTCAATCATCCAGTAACGCGTACTATTTTTGAAAATGATAATAAAAAGATATTTTCCAAATATTTTAATCGTACAGAGTAAAAGATTTTTCAAAATAGTTTAATTGAACAAAATGTTTTCAAAGGATATTTGTAAAATAAATATTTTAGTAGTAGAGAACGCGTGCCAAAAAATATTAAGTCACAAATGCTACATCTGGTTTTACAACAGTGAAGCTGGTTTTTAATGTATCGCAAGGTAGACAAGATCTGGTCACAAATAAGTATCGACTGTATATATGCAACATCTGAGTGTCCAGACGCAACATATTCAGACGACGTGACACTTAACAATCCAGATCTTGGTTCCCCCTGCGACTGGTACTTACCGCGACTGGTATGTACTGCGACTGGTGTATTCCCAACATGATTGTCCGAGAAATAGGATCACTAAGTAAATAGGAGTTCAGGGGGGTTGAATGAACTCCGATTTTTCTATTTCAAGACTCTTTTAAAATGTTTTGGGACTCAGTTTTATGCAAACTTCTCGGCCAACAATATTTGTGCGGAAAAAGGCCGATTGGTTTGTGAACAGTAAATAAACACAGATAATGAGTAAATGCTGTAAGTAAGAGATAGAGTCAGAAATTTGTTTCTGGAAGTTCGGACTTCAATGTCCTACGTCTCCCCTTCTTCCTACTCGGAAGGTATCACTAGAAGACTTTGATGGTTACAGGACCTCTGCAAACACCCACCCACACAAGCAGCACTTGTATGGACTCCTAGACTTACAAACTCCACTCGCAGACTTTGCTGCTGGTTACAAGTAGCGAAAAGATGTTTTTGAACTGCTTCACAAAGCCAGTTCTTTACAGACTCAATCAAATACAACAATGAATACACGTGAGTTCTGTAAAAATTCTCTGGTTTCTAAAACAGAGAAACTCGATTCAATAAAATGGACCAGAGAATGACTCAAAGATTTGTCTATGAAGAGCAACAGAAGGTGTTCTTCGAGTCTTGTGAGCTTTTGAATATTTCAACAAGTAGATAGCTCTGGGAGTATTTTGACAACGTTTTAGTAATAGCAATGGCGAGAAGTGTATCTTCAATTCAAAGTAACTGCTATTTATACTCTTCGTTCAACGGTCGATGAATCCTTCAAAGGAAAATAAATCCTGTTTGAATTGCTGCCAAAATTGTATACCGTAATTCCTGCTCCACTACAAGGTAAGTTGCTCATTGACAGAGCCAATTTGTCTTCTTTCCATTTCTGTGCAAACAATGAAAAACGGCCTCTGTACATCGTACTATTTACCCAAAATAGTACCTACGTTGTCTCCTCAATTTCAGGCAATTGTACGATTCTACATATCTTTTCCATTTTGAGTATTCGATCGTATTTGAATCAATTTAAACTGCGCCTGAAATTACTTTGATAGCCAGATCCAACTTCCTCCATCGTGGTTTCAAATGTTGCGACTGGAAAATACTTGTATGCTTCGACTGGTTTTCCACGTGTGATTTTCCAGCGTCTGGTTCTTTATATAATCCAACGACTGGTTTTTATCGCGAAGTCAAAACGCTGTCGTATCAACTATATTCAAGCGACATCGTTTTGGCTACAATCACCCTCGACTGGTTGAATAAACCCTGTAGCTCTCGTCTGGATGTAGCACCACTGTAGCTTGCGTCTGGTTTCAATACGGTGTCGCTTCAACTAATTTAAACGATGTCGTTTTCACATGCTACTATTTGAATCCTTGCGTCTGGATTACCAATACTATCTTGCGACTGGTTATTTAAAATGCTGACGTTTTAACTCATCCATACGTCATCGTTTTGCTAAATCCTCGACTGGTTATATACTTCACTGTTGCTGCGTCTGAATACAAATCAACTACTGTTCACTGCGTCTGGATGCAAACCAACTACTGTAGCTCTCGTCTGGTTGATTTACTTCAATACGCCGTCGTTTCTAGTACAAATGCTTGCGTCTTGATACACTGTTCCTTGCGTCTGAATATTAACAACGGTCCTGTCGACTGGTTCCTCCTTTCCTATTGTCAACACCAGATTTAACTTGTTCTATTTTGTTATCACCAAAACTATAAATTTTATCCAAACAATTTCCCCATTTTTGGTGATGACAAAACTTCAGCAGCCGCGATAGATAGATAGACAAAAATAAATTGCACACGAACTGCTGGAGTGCAAATTTTCATTAAACAGGAAGAATTGTACATAAGATTTGTACAAAAGAAATTTTAATCAAAATCCTCGTCTCCTTTTAGAGGAACTACTTATCTTTTCTCTCCTTGCCCTATCTCTTTCTCTTTGCACTCTATCTGACTCCTGAATATCTGCCTGACGAACTCTTTCGGCGGCCTCTTCTAAAGTGATAGCTTGTCCGCTCTCTAAAATGTGTCTTCGTGCCTGTTCAGCTCTTTCTGCAAAAGTTCCAGTAGTGCGAGGAAAAGTTGGTGTTCTCACGGCATCACGAGGTGATTGAGGAGTAGGCAAAGGGCGGCGCTCCACACGAACAGGAGGAGGGCGGCTGCTACTTCCACCTTCCCCCTTTTTGGCATCACCGTCGCAAATATAGTCGACGATCTCAGCAAATTGGGTGGAAAGACTCAGAAGATCCGCTGATATTTTGCTTTGAAACTCCATCTGTTCATTTCTGATGGCAGCCACTTGCCCATCCAACGCATTTAGCTTGGCCTCTTGTGCTCTTTGATTCTTCTTGATATCAAAAAGATCTTGAAAGATCGTGCCGACTGGAGCGACCAAGCCTTTCTTGAGATCATTCATTTGCGTACTCTGCCTCTCAAGAACCTCACAGGCATTCTGAAAAGTTTGGCGAAGCCAGGCTTGCTGTTTTAGAAGATCCCCTTGAACACTGAATTCAACATCATTGACCTTGGAATGTATTTCGCAGGTAGACTCATGAATGCGCTGAGAGAGAGATGATCTGAGATCTTCAAGCGCATTGGTAAACACATTAGAATCAACGGGTGCGGATGTCTGAGTATTTTCGTGGTCATGCACAGGTAAATCCGTGGAGTCGAAGTGTAAAGAGACGTCAAAAGAGGAGGAAGAAGAAGATTCTTGTTGAGGAGAAGCGGCAGGAGAAGAATCGGGACTCTGTACAAAATATAGTCTCTCCTCCTGGACAGTAGGCGACAGAATTGGTGGTCCTAAGGCATAAGCATAATCCGGTGGAGATGGAGACCTGTACACTGTATCCCCACTAGAAGACGCTGAATCAAATTCTGAACCGGATTGACCACTGGAACCACTAAGAAATTCTACAAAATAATCGGTATTTACGCCTTGTTCAAAATCATCTAGAAAGTAATCTGGCAACCGCTCAACACCTAAATTTCCTATAACTATATCTGAAGAAGAACTGGCAGGCCTCAGACGCCCAGATACACTAAACTGAAAAGCCTCTGTACAAACTCGTTTCCATGCCCAAATTTTTATCAGCAAAGGGGCTGCTCCCCAATATCGTGCAGGCTCTATCAAGGAAACCTGGGAATCAAAATTTTCTGCAACCACACTCTCAGGCAGCCTCTTCCTGTCTACAAAAAGTGACAACTTGCAATTGCTCCTCCAATAACCAGACCCTTGAAGGGGCGTCCAGACTTCATCTATCAACACCATCGGTCGCACCCAACAAATAGATTTTGCGATGGAGTAAAAATGAGCAAGACGAACATCACTACGGTCAATGGAACCAATGACAGGAAGAGAGGAGTTTGGTTGTACCATTTCAATTTTGTGCTCTTGTTGCTGTGCTTTGAGATCTTCAAGAGATTGAGAGTGAGCAGCAGACAACAAATTAATAACTTGAACGGCCATATCAGTCCATGGTTGATCAAGTGCAAGATATCTGCGATAAGATTCCAAAAATGTGCGCATGAGCATTTCTCGATAATTTGTAAGAACATACATTTGCCTCCTTACAGCGGTCGCCGGTGTATTGGTCTCTGCCCATTCCATCATCAACTTTTCTTTCTCTTTCAAATCCTTCAACGATTCCATATCAGGCATAGTATTAAGACTGAATGAGGCAAAGAAATCAACAACAGCTTTCATCACGCTATCACGCACCCGAACCAAAACTTCAACATCTCTGCAAATCAAAGCAACGATTTCGCTAGCAGGGTTTTCTGTAATCTGTTCGTCCTCTACCAGTATAGCTTTTCCCTTGTCCCCAATAGAAGAGAATTCACCAAGCCTGATCATGGTGACCTCCATAGCAGTAATCGACGGTAGCATCAAGTCATCGGAGATTTGTAGTAGAAGATCATCGATTTTCATAAGCTCTTCGGCAACTGAATCTCATAGACCGTTCACCGGTTCCTTCCTCAATAGTAACATCAATCACCTCCTCTGAAACTTGCCTCTCTTCATTTGCAATCTCAAACTCCTCATCAAAAGCCTCATCAAACCAAGTATCAGCTTTCTCACTTCTGTCAGCATCCTGATGTTTAAAAACTGATTCCAGTTGCGCCAAGACTTGTTCAATGGCCGCGTCTGAATCCCCAGGCGCAACCTCGGCGACTGGTTCTCGTTCACCAGTCGCATCCTCTGCGACTGGTTCGCCAGACGTGGAGATAGCAGTATCTGGTTCTTCAACCATTAGTCTTTTAACTGCGACAGGTTTGCCTTTTGTGGTCCTCTTCTTCTTGATAATGGGAGCCACCTCATCATCACCAGTTGCTGGTCTCTTCTTTGACACCGTCTTCTTTACCGGTGTTCTTCTTGCTCGAGGTGCATCTGCCACCTCTTTTACCCCAACATTTTCATTAACAGAAACAAATCGGTGCACTGTCTTTTCATTCAAAATTCTTGGAACAGGAAATGATTTCGATTCACCCAGTTCCAATCCTGGAACATTTCTCAATAAGACACAGATCTGAATTGCGTAACCCTTCGCCTTTTGCGAACCAGGGGTTACCATCTCCTTGAAAACACCAAATAGAAGACTGCTCCAGTTGATTTTTACGTCAAAAGTGATCGCCGTCATCAGTAAAAATCGATCACGAGTTATAGAATCAAAGGACCCAGCCTTGACATAGATTGTTTTTGCCAAGATATCATGCAACAGACGGTAGTGAAATTTCAAGGCCTTATTCAGACAAGACATACTTACTTGTTCTTTGGAGTCAGAAAATAGACTGCGAGCATCAAAAACAAAATTCTTCGGAACATCCGTTAAAT
This sequence comes from Dorcoceras hygrometricum, assembly GCA_001598015.1. NCBI lineage: Eukaryota > Viridiplantae > Streptophyta > Magnoliopsida > Lamiales > Gesneriaceae > Dorcoceras > Dorcoceras hygrometricum. The sequence goes on along the minus strand of KV003190.1, from coordinate 45,249 downwards.
CAATCAGACCCTCGGTGGGCAACTCAAAAACCACTGCAAACATTTCCTGAGAAATTTCAATCGCCGTACCACCTATGGTGCTGACCACCATACCATCCTCTCTGACTGAGCTATTTGCGAAGAACTCTGTTAAAGAATCTTCGTAGAATACGGCGGGACAACCCAAAAATTCCTTGAGTCCCGTTGCGATGAGAGTTTTGAACATCTGTACCATACTGGCGTCGTCAAGCCTAAACACAGATTCGAAGTCGATATGGTGACTGTTGCTAATAAGGGAGGATGCCATTTCTGGTGAACGATAGAGTGCTAGAGTGCCTCGCTACTGGTATCTTGCGACTGGTATCTCCAACGTAAGTTGCTTCCTTCGACTGGTTGTCAACTGTTCCCCCTGAACAAGTGACTTGCAGCTGAGATATGCAACAGCTTTCAATCTGCAAATTTGTTAGCGCATAGACAAATCATGACAATTCAAGGAGACCCAATATGTTTCTAAAATAAGAAAACTTAGCGTCTGACAGAGGCTTTGTGAAGATGTCAGCAACTTGTTGCTCCGTCGACACGTACTCCAACCGGACATCCTTCTTCAGCACATGGTCTCTTATGAAATAATGCCTGATATCGATGTGCTTGGTCCTTGAATGCAACACAGGATTCTGAGTGATTGCAATTTCACTGGTGTTGTCACAGAGAATAGGAGCTTCGGAAGCATCAATGCCGTAATCCTTCAATTGATGTTGAATCCAGAGGATTTGGGTGCAACAACTGCCAGCAGCAAGATACTATGCTTCAGCTGTCGACGTGGCAATTGATGTCTGCTTCTTACTAAACCAGGAAATCAATCGATCCCCCAAGAATTGACACGTTCCACTTGTGCTTTTGCGATCAATCCTGCAACCTGCGTAATCTGCATCACTGTACCCAATTAGTTGAAAGCTGGAGTCTTTGGGATACCAAAGACCCACGTTAGGAGTACCCTTAAAATATTTCAGTATTCGCTTTGCAGCAATGTAATGCGATTGCTTTGGCTCTTCTTGAAATCTAGCACACATACAGACAGCAAACATGATGTCTAGTCTGCTAGCAGTTAAGTATAGCAAAGAGCCTATAATTCCGTGATAAAGAGATACCTCAATGGCAGATCCAGCTTTGTCTTTATCGAGTTTGATTGTTGAACTCATCGGGGTCGCTGCTGCTGAACTGTTTTCCATTCCAAATTTCTTCAGCAATTCTTTTGTGTATTTCGCCTGGTTAATGAAAATTCCATTTTCCAGCTGGCGAACTTGTAAGCCTAAGAAGAATGTCAGCTCCCCCATCATGCTCATCTCAAACTTGTCCTGCATCAATTTAGAAAACTTCTTGCACAGTTTGGGGTTAGTTGACCCAAAAATAATATCATCAACATATATTTGAACAAGCAAGACATGATTATTCTTAGCAAATTTAAACAAAGTCTTATCTAGTGTGCCTATTGTGAATTGATGCTCAAGCAGGAACTTAGTGAGTGTGTCATACCAGGCTCTGGGTGCTTGCTTCAACCCATATAGAGCCTTGTCCAGTTTGTAAAAAAACTGGATTTGTATGATCGACGAAGCCAGGAGGTTGTGCAACGTACACTTCCTCTATCAAGACGCCATTCAGAAAGGCACTCTTGACATCCATCTGAAAGACTTTGAAGTCTTTATATGCAGCATATGCAAGGAACATTCTAATGGCTTCTAATCTAGCTACTGGTGCAAATGTCTCATCAAAATCTATCCCTTCCATCTGCCTAAAGCCTTGCGCTACCAGCCTAGCTTTATTTCTTGTTACTATTCCATCTTCATTCAGTTTGTTCCTAAAGACCCAACGTGTACCTATGACTGAATGATTTTTAGGTCTAGGTACAAGTTTCCAAACATTATTACGCTTAAACTGTCTTAATTCCTCTTGCATAGCTTCTATCCAGCTTGGGTCTGCTAAAGCTTCATCTATTTGTTTTGGTTCTATATGTGAGATGAATGCAGAATCAAAAAGATCGTGAGATAGCTGGCCTCTAGTGCGAACAGGGGATTGGATGTTACCTATGACTTGCTCAGGTGGATGATTTCTATTCCACCGAAGATCAAGTCCAATGGGATTTGTTCTTTTTTGTTCCCCCTGAATGGCTGGATAATTTGCAACGACTGGATCAGAAGACGCCAATTGATGTTGTCCATTATTGGCTTCTGCGTCTGCTTCCAACGATTGAGATGTGCTCGCGACTGGTTGTCCAGCAGGTGGACTCGCGACTGGTTGAAAATCTCTTGCGACTGATTGTCCAGTCGCTGGTCGAGCAGCGTCTGGTAGTATGTCATCTTGATTCATAGTCACTTGTCCTCCAGCAGTTGGTGCACTTGTAATTTGATCCTGCGGATGATCCACGTCAGTTAAATCAATAACAACTGGATTACCTGTTGGATCTTGTGGAGTATTGTTGTGCGTTGTGACCACTGCTGGCTGTTCCCCCTCAGCTGATGTTCTTTGTGCCACGTCATCGTCTGATTCCTCAAGAGATGTTGATTCCAGACGTGAGCATTAGTCATGAAGGCTTGCTGCTGAGTTTGACTTGAAGCTAGTTCATCGAAAACCACATGTGCGGATTCCTCAACTGTTAGACTTTGGTTGTTGAAAACTCTGTATGATTTGCTCACTGCTGAATAGACTAAGAATATTCCTGCATCAGATTTTGGTTCAAAAGCTGTTAGATGCCTTTTGCCATTGTTATGTACGAAGCACTTGCATCCAAATACCCTGAAATAAGAAATATCAGGTTTCTTGCCATTCCAGATCTCATAGGGTGTTTTATCATGCATCCTATTTATCATTGATCTGTTCTGAGTATAGCATGTTGTATTAACTGCTTCTGCCCAGAATTTTTGTGAAATGCCTGAATAAGCAATCATAGACTTTGCAGCTTCTTTTAAAGTTCGATTTCTCCTCTCAGCTAAACCATTTTGCTGAGGAGTTCTAGCTGCAGAAAGCTCATGCTTTATTTCAATGTCATCCAGATAAGAGGATAAGTTTTGATTTAAAAACTCAGCCTCGATCACTCCTTATCCGATTGACTGTACAAGATTTGTCATTTTGTAAACGTTTTAAAAGCCTAATAAACTGGTCAGTGGTATCAGATTTAGCCTTTAAAAACACCACCCAAGTATATTTTGAAAAATCATCAACAACGACTACGGTGTAGTTCATTCCCCCTAAGCTGGTTATAGAAACAGGACCAAAGAGATCCATATGTAAAAGTTCCAGGCTTCGGGAAGAACGTTTACCGCCTTTGGTTTTGAAAGTAGATCGAATTTGTTTTCCCAGTTGACAAGCTGCACAAATCTTGTCTTTAGAAAAAGAGATTTTTGGCAGACCAGAAACCATATCATGCGCACTCAATTTAGCAATTGTTTTGAAATGCAGATGATTCATTCGCTGGTGCCACAACCAGCTCTTGGAAGAGCCAGCTGCAAGGCACAAGTGTTCAGACTTCACCTGCTCTGACCAGTTGATAACGTAGGTGTTCCCAGAACGCTTACCCACCAACACGGTTAGACCAGTTGAGTTCTGAACTGTGCACGTGTGTTGTTGAAAATTAACAAGGAAACCTTTGTCACAAAGCTGACTGATACTTATCAGATTGTAACGCAAGTTATCAACAACAAGAATATCAGAAATAGAAATGTTACCATGGGTAAGCTTACCCTTACCCACAGTGTTACTGTAAGCATTGTCTCCAAAGACTATTTTTGCTCCTTTGTGAGGAACAACGTCTGTTAACAGCTTGGGGTTTCCAGTCATGTGTCGTGCACATCCACTGTCTAAGTACCAGATTGTTGATGCATCGGCTGCTGCTTTGTACCTGTTACCCTGCAATCATACAAAATAAATTTTGGTACCCAATTTTACTTGGGTCCTGATTGGATTACCCCTTTCGGGACCCAGACTTGAATTATCCTTATGGTCCTTCCAGTGTTAGGATCCATGAAAGTCTGTGCAAAATCACGTGCTGGTCTTTTGAATTTTGATTTGATATTTTGACCATGTGGATTCCTTCTCGGCTGGTTTCTTGTCCATTCAGTTCTTGCCTTCTTCGAATAATGCCTCGACTGGTTGGGAACAAAGAACTTTGGACCAGCTTTCACTTTGTCCTTGTTCAGCTTGTTCTTTAGCCAGTCTGGCTTTGAATTCTCAGGCCTTTGATAGCCAACACCGACTTTGCCTTTTCCTTTACGATCCAGCTGAGAAGTATCCTGGTCATCATATCGTATCGATTCAAGGCAGTCGTGTATCACGTCAGCTTTGACAAAGCCCATTTTATTGAACTTTTCATACACTGGTTGTGATTGAGTGCTTGTCTCTCCTTCACAGCTTTCGCTATTACTAAAACCTAAGCCAGTTCTATCAAGTGCTGACTTTTGGATTTCTTGTAATTTTTGGAAGGCACGAGCTGATTAGGTCCAGGAGCTCATTTCTTTAGTTAGCTTTTCAACTTCAGCCTTGAGCTCGCTGGACTCACTTCTCAACAAATCATTTTCTATCTTCAGCCTACTCAACTCAGTCTTCAAACTGTTAACATCCTCAAGCTCATCAGAACTTGAATCTGTCGAACTATTTTTCAGACTTGCGTTTTAAGCCTTTATTTCCTCAAATGTGTGAGATAGAGTCTTGTACTCATAGACCTTATCGTTCAGTGCCTGAACTAGATCCTCATGTGTAAATTTAACGTTGGAAAAATCAAATACCTCGTCATCATCCATATGGTCAGCCATGAAACAATGAACTTCCTCCTGTTCACTGTCACTTGAATAGGAACCGCTGCTGGATGACTCTGAGTCTGAATCTGCCCAGCTCTTCGTGCTTTCTTCAGCCATCAGCACCTTGTGGTCATTCCTTCGACTGGATTTCTTGTTGCTGCTGGTTCTCATTCGTCGGTCCTTTGATCTTTCCTTGAATTTGTCCTTGGACTTGTCAACTGCTCTTTCATCATCTTCCTCGTAACGCTTGTATCTTTCCTCCTTTTTGTATCGATCGTCAGCCCTTTTGTCATCTCTCCTGTGTCTATTATCTCTCTTGGGTCTATTGCACTCAGCAGCGAAATGACCTGGACGATCACAGTTATAACATATTAAATCAGAAGTAGCTTTATCAGATTTATTAAAACTATTATAAGGAGAGGAAGGGTGAAAAGATTTTCTCATGAATTTCCCAAACTTCATTGCGAAGAGGGACATAACATCGTCGCTGAGCTGGTTAGCAGACTTGCTGGTTTAGCTGATGGTTTGTTTCCAGTCAAGGTCGAGTAACCGGCTCCAGCAGATGAAGAGTAACAACCATCTCCTGTCAGCTTAGAGTATCAATGGGCTCTAGATCCCTTAAGCCCAAAGGAGACTCAAGCTCCTACCAGCACACGTGAGTCTTGGTCTAAGATAAAATTTGAAGATTTTAAGTGTCCGTTCAGTTTTGAATATTAGTAGGTATATTTGATTCAGCGGAGTAGGAATACAAAGGATATAGATCAGAATAAAGAGGAATAATAGGTACCTAAGTATACAGATACATTCTTAGTATATGAAAAACTTAAAGAAGCTACAAGCTCAAGTCAAGAAGAGCAGCTAACTAGGTCTCCAAAAGTTCAGCACGCACAATATTCGAAGACAGTCGAGCCGGAAGAAATTCACATGGAACAAGCTATTAGTTCTTTAAATTCTCTCAAGTCGCTGCTATTGCAGCTCAAGCTGCTACTGAACACGATGAAAATCAGATCTCACCTATACCCAAAACTGAGAAATTACCTAAACTACCTTTGGCTCTTATTCTATTTGATACCCCAACAGAACTGATAGGATCAATATGGATAGAACTAAGTAAATAGGAGTTCAGAAGGGGGGGGGGGGGGTTGAATGAACTCCTTCGATTTTTCTATTTCAATACTCTTTTAAAATGTTTTGGGTATCAGTTTTATGCAAACTTCTCGGCCAACAATATTTGTGCGGAAAAAGGCCGATTGGTTTGTGAACAGTAAATAAACACAGATAATGAGTAAATGCTGTAAGTAAGAGATAGAGTCAGAAATTTGTTTCTGGAAGTTCGGACTTCAATGTCCTACGTCTCCCCTTCTTCCTCCTCGGAAGGTATCACTAGAAGACTTTGATGGTTACAGGACCTCTGCAAACACCCACCCACACAAGCAGCACTTGTATGGACTCCTAGACTTACAAACTCCACTCGCAGACTTTGCTGCTGGTTACAAGTAGCGAAAAGATGTTTTTGAACTGCTTCACAAAGCCAGTTCTTTACAGACTCAATCAAATACAACAATGAGTACACGCGAGTTCTGTAAAAATTCTCTGGTTTCTAAAACAGAGAAACTCGATTCAATAAAATGAACCATAGAATGACTCAAAGATTTGTCTATGAAGAGCAACAGAAGGTGTTCTTCGAGTCTTGTGAGCTTTTGAATATTTCAACAAGTAGATAGCTCTAGGAGTATTTTGACAGCGTTTTAGTAATAGAAATGGCGAGAAGTGTATCTTCAATTCAAAGTAACTGCTATTTATACTCTTTGTTCAACGGTCGATGAATCCTTCAAAGGAAAATAAATCCCGTTTGAATTGCTGCCAAAATTGTACACCGTAATTCCTGCTCCACTACAAGGTAAATTGCTCATTGACAGAGCCAATTTGTCTTCTTTCCATTTCTGTGCAAACAATGAAAAACGGCCTCTGTACATCGTACTATTTACCCAAAATAGTACCTACGTTGTCTCCTAAATTTCAGGAAATTGTACGATTCTACATATCTTTTCCATTTTGAGTATTCGATCGTATTTGAATAGCCAGATCCAATTTCCTCCATCGTGGTTTCAAATGTTGTGACTGGAAAATACTTGTATGCGTCGACTGGTTTTCCACATGTGATTTTCCAGCGCCTGGTTCTTTATATAATCCAACGACTGGTTTTTATCGTGAAGTCAAAACGTTGTCGTATCAACTATATTCAAGCGACATTGTTTTGGCTGCAATCACCCTCGACTGGTTGAATAAACCCTGTATCTCTCGTCTGGATGTAGCACCACTGTAGCTTGCGTCTGGTTTCAATACGGTGTCGCTTCAACTAATTTAAACGCTGTCGTTTGCACATGCTACTATTTGAATCCTTGCGTCTGGATTACCAATACTATCTTGCGACTGGTTATTTAAAATGCTGACGTTTTAACTCATCCATACGTCATCGTTTTGCTAAATCCTCGACTGGTTATATACTTCACTGTTGCTGCGTCTGAATACAAATCAACTACTGTTCACTGCGTCTGGATGCAAATCAACTACTGTTCACTGCGTCTGGATGCAAACCAACTACTGTAGCTCTCGTCTGGTTGATTTACTTCAATACGCCGTCGTTTCTAGTACAAATGCTTGCGTCTTGATACACTGTTCCTTGCGTCTGAATATTAACAACGGTCCTGTCGACTGGTTCCTCCTTTCCTATTGTCAACACCAGATTTAACTTGTTCTATTTTGTTATCACCAAAACTATAACTTTTATCCTAACACAACACAACATGCTTGTCCCATCTGGTTGTCTACTGTTTCCCCTGAACACATGACTTGCAACTGAGTGAAAACGATGGCTAACAACCTGCAAATGTTAGTGCCCAGATAATCAAGGCAATTCAAGGAGACCTAAAATATTTCGAAAATAAGAAAACTTAGCGTCGGGCAGAGGTTTGGTGAAGATGTCAGCAACTTGTTGCTCCGTCGACACATACTCCAACCGGACGTCCTTCTTTAGCACATGTTCTCTGATGAAATGATGCCTGATGTCGATGTGTTTGGTTCTCGAATGCAGCACAGGGTTCTGGGTGATCGCTATCGAACTTGTGTTGTCACAGAGAATAGGAGCTTCGGAAGCATCAATGCCATAATCCTTCAATTGATGTTGAATCCAGAGGATTTGAGCGCAACAACTGCCGGCAGCGAGGTACTCTGCTTCGGCTGTTGACGTGGCAATTGACGTCTGCTTCTTACTGAACCAGGAGATTAGTTGATCCCCTAAGAATCGACACGTTCCACTTGTGCTCCTGCGATCAATCCTGCAACCTGCGTAATCTGCATCACTGAACCTATTAGTTGAAAGCCTGAGTCTTTGGGATACCAAAGACCCACGTTGGAAGTACCCTTTAAGTATTTTAATATTCACTTTACAGCAATGTAATGCGAATTCTTTGGCTCTGCTTGGAATCTAGCACACATACACACAGCAACATGATGTCTGGTCTGCTAGCAGTTAAGTATAGCAAAGAGCCTATAATACCATGATACAATGATACCTCTATGGCAGATCCAGCTTCGTCTTTATCCAGTTTAATCGTAGAGCTCATGGGAGTCGCTGCTGCTGAACTATTTTCCATTCCAAATTTTTTCAGCAGTTCTTTTGTATATTTTGCCTGGTTGATGAATATACCATTCTCCAACTGGCGAACTTGTAAGCCCAAAAAGAACGTCAGCTCCCCCATCATACTCATCTCGAACTTGTCCTGCATCAACTTAGAGAACTTTTTGCACAGCTTGGGGTTAGATGACCCAAAGATAATATCATCGACATATATTTGAACTAACAGAATATTGTCATCTTTAACAAATTTAAACAATGTCTTATCTACTGTGCCTATAGTGAATTGATGCTCAAGTAGAAATTTAGTGAGTGTATCATACCAAGCTCTGGGTGCTTGCTTCAACCCATATAGAGCTTTATCCAGTTTGTAAACAAAGTCTGGATGTGTATGATCTACGAAGCCAGGAGGTTGTGCAACATACACTTCCTCTGTCAAGACGCCATTTACAAAGGGACTCTTGACATCCATCTGAAAGACTTTTAAGTCTTTATATGCAGCATATGTAAGGAACATGTGTATGGCCTTTAATCTTGCTACTGGTGCGAAGGTCTCATCAAAGTCTATACCTTCCATTTGTCTAAAACCTTGTGCTACCAACCTAGCTTTGTTTCTAGTTACTACGCCATCTTCATTCAGTTTATTCCTAAAAACCCATCGAGTTCCTATTACTGAATGATTTTTAGGTCTAGGTACAAGTTGCCATACTTTATTACGCTTAAACTGATTTAGTTCCTCCTGCGTTGCATCTATACAGTTTGGGTCTGCTAAGGCCTCATCTATCTGCTTAGGTTCTATATGTGATAGAAATGCAGCATCAAAATGATCATGAGATAGCTGGCCTCTTGTGCGAACTGGGGATTCGAAATTACCTATGACTTGCTCGGGTGGATGATTTCTGTTCCACCGGAGATTAAGTCCAATGGGATTTGTTCTTGTTCCCCCTGTGTTACTGGATGGTTTGCAACGACTGGATCAGCAGACGCCATTAGATGAGGAGCATCGCTGGCTTGTGCGTCTGCTTCCAACTGGTAAGAAGTGCTTGCGACTGGTTGACCGGTCGTTGGTGAAGACATGTTTGCAGCTGGATGTCCAGACGTTGATCTTTTGATGCTTGCGACTGGTTGCGCTATGTCTGGTTTCTCAATGTTAGTTGGCGCAACGTATGATTGATTGTTGTCTAGTTGAACACTTGTCGCAACATCTCCAGCAGCTGGTGCACTTGGGGCACTTGGGGCATTTGGATCCTGCGACTGGTCCATGTTAGTTATATTAATAACTACTGGATTACCTGGCAGATCCTGTTGAACATTGTTATGCATAGTGATCACTGCTGGTTTTTCTTCCTCAGCTGAATATCTTTGTGGAACGTCGTCGTCGTCTGATTCCTCAAGACTTGTTGACTCCAGACATGAACACAAGTCATGTAAACTTGCAGCTGAATTGGACTTGAAGCTGGTTTCATCAAATACCATGTGAGCAGATTCTTCAACTATTAAGCTCCGGGTGTTGAACACTCTATATGCTTTGCTCACTGATGAATATCCTAAGAATACACCTGCATCAGATTTAGATTCAAAGGCTGTTAGATGCTTCTTGCCATTATTGTGAATGAAACACTTGCATCCGAACATCCTGAAATACGAAATATCAGGCTTTTTGCCATTCCAGATCTCATATGGGGTTTTATCGTGCATCCAATTAATCATCGATCTGTTCTGAGTGTAACACGTTGTGTTAACTGCTTCTGCCCAAAATTTTTGTGAAATACCAGAATAAGCAATCATAGATCTAGCAGCTTCTTTTAAAGTGCGGTTTCTCCTTTCAGCTAACCCATTTTGCTGAGGAGTTTTAGCTGCTGAGAGCTCATGCTTTATCCCTAAATCTTCCAAATAAGAAGTCAATTTAAAATTTAGAAACTCAGTACCGCGATCACTTCTTATCCGGTTGACTGAACAAGATCTATCATTTTGTAAACGCTTCGAAAGGCGTATCAGCTGGTCGGCGGTTTCAGATTTTGCTTTTAAAAACAACACCCAAGTATATTTTGAAAAATCATCAACAACAGCAAGGGTGTAGGACGTTCCCCCTAAGCTTGTTACTGAAATAGGACCAAAAAGATCCATATGTAAAAGCTCAAGGCAACGGGAAGAACGTTTTCATCCTTTATTTTTGAAAGTCGATTTAATGTGCTTACCAAGCTGCACAGATCTTATCCTTAGAAAATTAATTTGGGCATACCAGAGACCATATCATGCTCACTCAACTTAGCAAGTGTTTTGAAGTTTAAATGGTTCATTCGTTGATGCCACAACCAACTCTTGGAAGAGTCAGCTGTAAGACAAAGCTGTTCAGACTTCAACTGCTCTGACCAATCGATAACGTAGGTATTCCCCGATCTTTTACCCACCAATACAGTCAGACCATTTGAGTTCTAAACTATGCACGTGTGTTGTTGAAAGTTAACTATGTAACCTTTGTCACATAGTTGACTGATACTAATCAAATTATAACTGAGATTATCAACAACCAATATATCTGAGATAGAAATGTTACCATGGGTAAGCTTACCCTTACCCACAGTGTTACCGTGTGCTTTATCACCAAAGACTATTTTCGCTCCTTTGTGTGGAACCACATCTGTCAACAACTTTGGGTTCCCTGTCATATGGCGTGCACACCCACTGTCCAAATACCAAATAATTGCGTCTTCAGTAGCTTTGTACCTGTTACCTGCAATCATACAAACAAATTTTGGTACCCAATTTTACTTGGGTCCTGATTGGATTACCCCTTTCGGGACCCATACTTGAATTACCTTAACAGTTTTTCCAGTATAAGTATCCTTAAGGGTCTGTGCATAATTACAGTGAGATCTATTGAGTTTTGATTTCATATGTTGACCATATAGATCTCTTTTCCGCTGAACCTTTTTCCAACCAGATTTTACCTTCGTTGAACTACGCCATGACTGGTTAGGAACAAATGGCTTTTGACCAGCTTTCGCTTTGTCTTTCTCCAGTCTGTTCTTTAGCCAGCTTGGCTTGGAGTTCTCAGGTTTTGAAAAGCCGATACCAGCCTTTCCATTATCGTTCAGCTTTGGAGAGTTCTGGTCATCAAATATTATCGACTCAAAGTTGTCATGTATCATATTGGCTTTGACAAAGCTCATTTCGTTGAACTTGTCATATGCTGGCTGTGATTGAGTACTTGTCTCTCCTTCACTGCTTTCGCTACTACCAAAACCTAAGCCAGTTCTATCATGTACTGACTTTTGGATTTCTTGTAGTTTGTGGAAGGCACGAGTTGATTGGGTCCAGGAGCTCATTTCTTTAGTTAGTTTTTCAACTTCAGCCTTGAGCTCACTGGACTCACTTCTGAACAATTCATTCTCTATTCTCAGCTTACTCAACTCAGTCTATAAACTGTCAGTATACTCAAGCTCTTCAGAACTCGATTCTGCTGAACTATTTTTCAGACTTGCGTTTTCGGCCTTGATTTCCTCAAATGTGTGAGATAGAGTCTTGTACTCATGGTGCCTGAACTAGATCCTCATGTGTAAATTCAATGTTTTAGAAATCGAATACCTCATCGTCCGAAGTTTGATTAGCCATGAGGCAATGAAATTCCTCCTGTTCACTGTCACTTGATGAGGAGCTGCTGCTGGAGGAAGAGTCTGAATCAGTATCTGCCCAGCTTTTGGAGCTCTCTTCTGCCATCAGCACCTTCCTGTCATTCTTTCTGTTTGGCCTTTTGTCAGGTCTTGTTCTCATCCTCCTGTCCTTGGATCGCTCCTTGGATCTCTCAACAGCTCTTTCATCAGTTTCCTCATCTCTCTTGTATCGCTCCTCCTTCTTGTATCGATCATCACTCCTCTTGTCCTCTCGCTTGTATCTATCAGCTGATCTCTTGTCATCTCTGGATTTGTCCTCCTTCCTTGGCCTATTGCAATCAGCTGCAAAATGACCTGGACGATCACAGTTAAAGCATTTCATGTCAGTACTCACTTTATCAGATTTATGAAAGTTACTGTAAGGAGAGGAAGGGTTGAAAGATCTTCTCATGAATTTCCCAAACTTCTTAACGAAGAGGGACATGACGTCATCGCTGAGTTGATCAGCGGTTTTTCTTGTGCTAGGAGAGCACTGTTCGATTGTTGTAGCTGCCAATGCTTTTGTTGGCTGGGAGGTTGAGGGACCAGCTTCTGATCTTGTCTCCAATTCAAATTCGTATGACTTCAGATTTGCGAACAGATCATGAAGTTCCAGCTTGTTCAGGTCCTTCGACTCCCTCGTCGCCATGGTCTTCACGTCCCACTCCTTGGATAACGCTCTCATGACTTTCAGTGCTAGCTCTCTGTTGCTGTACTCTTTTCCAAGGCTGTTAAACTTGATGACAACTACACTGAAGCGCTCGTCAAATTCAGTCATTGTTTCGTCGTCTTTCATCTTGATGAACTCATACTTCTGTTGAGCGACGGTCAACTTGTTCTCTTTTGTCTCGTCGCTTCCCTCACATATCTGGATTAGCTTCTCCCATATGTCTTTAGCAGTAGGACAGTTCTTGATCTTGCTGAACATGTTCTTGTCTTTGTCCAGCGTCTTGAATAGTATGTCCTTTGCCACGTTGTCTAGGTTCGCCTTTTTCTTGTCCTCATTGGTATATTCGTGTCTACTCTTTTCAAGATGCCGAGGCTCGCCATTTGTTATAGAAACTGCCAGATTGGGCTTCATTATCTTCAATGGCCCTTCAGTGATAACAGTCCACATTTCGTCATCCATAGCAGCCAGATGCGCTTGCTTGCGTATCTTCCAGTCGTCATAATCTTCTCTGGAAAACATGGGAATCTTGTTGTGAGAGATCGACATATTGAGATAATATAACGCACAAGTAATAGCTGTTCAATAACTGAGATGCGCCTGCTCTGATACCAATTGATGGTCCCAAAAATAGGATCAAAACAAGTACAGGAGTTCAGAAGGGGGGGGG
>KV003190.1:0-11066 GCA_001598015.1 Dorcoceras hygrometricum | reverse complement strand
TCTCCCGCACCTCCAGAGCCAGTACCAGAAATGGTCGCACCTAGGAGATCCGAAAGGGTTCCTAGGGCTCCTGAAAGATATGGTTTCCTTCTTGAAGATGATCAGGGTGATCAAGTTGTTGGATCTGATCCAAGGACTTTCAAGGAGGCGATTTCCGATGCTGATTCTAAATTGTGGCTTGAAGCAATGCAGTCTGAGATTGACTCGATGCATGCGAACCAAGTTTGGACTCTTGTTAATCCTCCCGAAGGAATTGTTCCTATCGGGTGTAAGTGGATATACAAGAGAAAACATGGGCCTGATGGTAAGGTACTGACCTACAAGGCAAGACTGGTCGCGAAAGGTTACACTCAAAGGCAAGGTGTTGACTATGATGAAACCTTCTCACCAATCGCAATGTTCAAGTCAATTAGAATCTTACTAGCCATAGCCGCATGGTACGACTATGAGATATGGCAAATGGATGTGAAAACTGCGTTCCTTAATGGAAACATTAAGGAAGAGATCTATATGACGCAGCCTGAGGGTTTCACATCTGTAGGAAGTGAGCATAAGGTATGCAAACTTCAGAGATCGATCTACGGTCTCAAAAAAGCATCGAGGAGTTGGAACCTGAGATTCGAGGAAAAAATTAAGGAATTTGGTTTCATCAAGAATCCAGAGGAGCCATGTGTATATAAGAAGGTAGTTAAAAGCGCTGTGACATTCCTTGTACTTTATGTTGATGACATACTACTCATTGGGAATGATGTAGGAATGCTGCAGTCAACTAAAGTATGGTTTTCTAGTAGATTCTTGATGAAGGACATGGGTGAAGCATCCTATATTCTTGGAATACAGATCTATCGGGATAGATCGAAACGGATGCTCGGACTCACCCAAGCCACCTACATCGATACCATACTTAAGAGGTTCTCTATGGAAGAGTCCAAGAGAGTACACCTACCTATGAGCCACGGGGTCACTCTATCTAAGTCTATGTGTCCGAAGACTGTGAGGAGATAGAGAGTATGACACGTGTGCCATATGCCTCGGCAATAGGTAGTATTATGTATGGCATGATCTCAACTAGACCGAATGTCGCATATGCTCTGAGTGTCATGAGCCGCTACCAGGCCAACCCCTGCCAATTGCATTGGAAGGCTGTGAAGGATATTCTTAAGTACTTGCGAATGACTAAGAATATGTTCATGGTCTATGGGGGTGGTGAACTGAGATTGGAAGGCTATACTGATTCTAGCTTCCAATGTGACGTGGATGATTTAAAGTCAACCTCTGGATTTTTATTCATGCTCAATGGTGGTGCTGTCTCTTGGAAGAGTTCCAAGCAAGACACCATCGCGGATTCAACCACTGAGGCTGAGTACATCGCAGCATCAGCTGCTGCTAAGGAGGCGTTTTGGATAAGGAATTTCGTCCAAGAGTTGGGCGTCATTCCTGATGGAGTTGGTCCAATCCCGGTGTACTGCGACAACACGGGTGCCGTTGCGCAAGCAAAGGAGCCTAGGTCTCACCAAAGATCCAAACATATACTGAGCAAATACCACATAATCCGGGATATTGTGGCTAGAGGTGACATAGCAGTTGAGAGGGTCGCCTCTGCAGACAACATTGCTGATCCACTTACGAAGCCCTTGCCAGGACCGTTGTTTGAAAAAAACTCGCGAAACAATGGGACTGCGTTTGATGAGTAGTTGGCTATAGGGAAAGTGGGAGATTGTTAGAGTAGATGCCCAACTAATGGGACTGCGTTTGATGAGTAGTTGGCTATAGGGAAAGTGGGAGATTGTTAGAGTAGATGCCCAACTAGCCAACTTGTGGCGTGTGGGTTTTTGTTGACTCTTGGTACAACAATCTTTATATATGATATTCGCATTTTTTTATGGCATTCTTTAATTTCATTATGATTATAATGTTAACAAATGTGTTGGATAAAGACCTAGAATTTGCTATAGTGTATGTTAGATGTGGTAGTGGATATGATGGCTATCATGAAACACATCTAATAGTCACTGTGCATTCTGAATACGTTCCTAGTCAATTGGGCCGTCAAAATGAGGATAAGGCCGCCCAAGCTTGAGACTAGCATCTGCGATGTGAAGTACCATGTTTCATTGGTAGGGAACATTGTGATGTTCTGAGCATGCAGATGGATAGTGACCTGGTAATCTATCGAACTACCCTTGTTCGGACTTTGCAAGTGGTTACCATTTGTCGAGTGGATAAGTCCGAGGTCTTGGTTGTACTGATTATTCCTCACTACTCGAAACTCCATTGAAACTCTACATGATAGGCGCCTCACTTTGACCCGTTTGCCGACTCACTTGGGGTCATTAGGCGGCGGGATTGGGTGAGGTCCCGATGCATGTAGGAGTCGATGCTTCGTTGTCGAGGATTCACCGCTCGCTTTCATGCGTGGATATCATATGCTATCTGAGGGGATAATAGTGTATAAATCTCTAGCCAGAGTACTGGATGTGTTTTAGGTAAATGGGTTTGCCTAGTAAAACTCGCGATGTCACTATTTGATCTCCAAGATGTATGCATAGCTATCGGATCTCTAGCGACTCTCGATTTACCAATGATCGTTGATCTGATCGGGATATATGTGTTGAAAGGACAGTACTGTACGCTAACCACGACAAACTGGTTCTTGCAGGCACTATCAGTGATACCTAGAGGATTATGGGGATATGTTTCTAGGCGCTTTACCATGATCCGATGGGCAAGTCCGAAATTGTGATTTCGGAGTCACAATGTTTGTGGGCCCACGGCTAGCTGTATCCCTGAACCATTGAGGGTCACACAAGTACTGGATTCATGATTCCGGCACAAAAACTGAGCTCAACGTGTTGAGCATAGGAGGAGGATTTTAGGGAGTGCGACTTCCTAAAAGTCAACAGGGGTCAAATTGCGATTTCCCAAAGTTGAGGGGCTAAACTGTAATTTTGGTCTAGGACATCTGAAAAATTGTTTTTCGCATCATAATATTCAGTTTTGGAAACTGAGTCGATCGGTCCGATCTGATCATCGATCGGAGTTATGATGAAACCGTGGTGATTTAATTGAACCGGATGTTCATGTGGACTTGGGCCTGACCCAAGTCCAGATGGGCCGGACCAAGCCCACTACAAGTCTATTAATTAAAGACTTAGGGCATTAATCACTACACTTGACTACACAATTAAACCCTAGCCTCCAAAACAACCGCCCACCTCCTCTCCTCTCGGCCGAACCCACGCGCCGCCGTCGGCCACCCACGCGCCGCCGCCTCTTCACCGGACTTGTTCCGGCCACCGTGCTGAGGAGATTCCGTCCGTGGTGAATTTGTCAGATCTTCTAGTGCAGACTGACAAAGGAATCGTAATTCCGGTCGTGGGCCTGATTAGACGATCTACCGCCGCCTACCTTTTGAAGTGCCGGTTTCCTTGTGAAACTGGTCGGAGCCAGGTGCCTAGACGCCAGCAAGGTAATGATTCAAACATCCTATGTATGTTTATCGTTGGTTATTTGTAATGTATTGAGCGTATCTCGGGGCAATTTTTAACTTCCGCTGTGCCCCCGGGAAACGGGATCCGGATCCGCCATTGTCGCCAACATCTTTTCCTTCACTTAAAATTCTCATAAAAACATAAAAATTAAAACTTGAATAAAATTTTCTAAACTTCACAATTAAAGCTTTAAGATATCGAAAAATAGTCCAGGACAGGCTACTGCTCATAAAATCCCAAAAGCTCAACTTGACATATCGCTCCCCGTCTAAACCTACCCGACCCTAACTTGATGGACTAACTTCTGGACTCATCCAAGAATACACAGATTTCCTAGAGCGACCTGCATGTCCCCAAAAGCCCTATTGTTCGTGCACAGGCAGCAAACAAGGACACACACTATTTCACCTCTCGTTCCAGCCTATTCTCCTCACCTCTTGGACCTGACCTGACCAGATTAGAAGTGCAGTTTGGATCAGGAGATCAGATAGCACAGTAAAATCGGATCAGCACAGTCAAATCAGATTAGAACGTTCAAACAGAATGGAGAGGTCAACTCAGGTTAGAACGATCAACTCAGATTAGAACGATCCAGATTGGAGTGGTCAACTCAGACAGGAACAGGAAGGGGGTTCCAATCAGACCAGCACGGCCTATCAGATCAAAACAGAGTCCAATCCGACCGACACGACCTATCTGATCATAATGGAGTCCACCGGGGGTGTGATCTCGATGGAAAAAATTTAAACTTATGATGTGCCACTAGAGGTGTGATTCGGATCCGCCGCTGCGCAAACATTTCTAGCATCTCGTGGAAACAAAATTGTTTCTTTCCATAAATGCCACCTTCTTGGAGAAAGAATTTATACCGGATAGAAAATAAAATATGATAGAAATCAAAGAAATTCGATATCAACTCGAAGCGAGTATTGTACTGCCCACACCTCTATTACCAGTAATTGAGGAGAACATTTCTAGGAGATCCGAAAGGGTCCCTAGACCTCCCGTCCAGTACGGTTTCCTACTTGAAGAGGATCAAGGTGATCCTGAAGTTGGATGCGATCCAAAAACATCAAGGAGGCAATTGTTGATGTCGATTCTTCATTATGGCTTGAAGCCATGCAGTCTGAGATATAATCCATGCACGCAAACCAATTTTGGCCCATATTAGATCCTCATGGAGAAATTATTCCTGTAGGATTGGGCCTGATGGTAAGTTACCTTCAAAGCGCGATTGGTGGCAAAAGGTTACACTCAAAGACAAGGTGTTGACTATGATAAAACCTTTTCACCAGTCGCTATGTTCAAATATAAGGATACTGTTAGCCATAGCTGCATGGTATGACTATGAGATATGGAAAGTGAATGTGAAGGCTGTGTTCGTTAATAGAAATATTAAGGAAGAGATCTATATAACGTAGCGTGAGGGATTCACATCTGTCGGAAGTGAACATAAGGTATATAAACTTCAGATATCAATTTATGGTCTCAAGCAGACATTGAGAAGTTGGAACCAGAGGTTTGACTAAATGATTGAGGAATTCGGTTTTGTCAAGAATCCGTAAGAACCGTACGTGTACAAGAAGGTTGTAAAGGATGTTGTGAAGTTCCTCGTACTTTATGTTGATGATATTATACTCAATGGAAATGATTTAGGAATGTTGCAGTCAAGGAATTATGGCTCTCTGGAAAGTTTTCGATGAAGAACTTGGGTGAGGCATCCTACATTCTAGGAATTCAGATCTATAGAGATCAAAGAGCATGTTGAGACTCACTCAAGTCAGCTACATCGACAACATACTTAAGAGATTCTCTATGAAAGAGTCCGAGGACATCTACCTATGTGTCATGGGATTACTCTATCCAAGTTGATGTCTCCCAAGACTGACGAGCAGATAGATAAGATGAAAAATGTGACGTATGCATCGGCAATTGGTAGTGTAATGTATGGTATGATATCTACTAGTCCCAATGTCATCTAGGATCTGAGTGTCACGAGAAGATATCAAGACAACCCAACCAAATACACTGGAAGGCCGTCAAGGATATTCTTAATTTAGAATTACTAAGACTATGGTTATGGTCCGTGGGGATGGAGAATTAAAACTGGAAGGCCACATTGAATCTAGCTTCGAGAGTGATGTGGATGACTAGAAGTCAACCTCTGGATTTGTATTCATGCTCAATGGAGGTGAGATGCTATCTCTTAGAAGAGTTCCATGCAGAACACTACTGCGGATTCAACCACTGAGGCTGTGTTGGATCTGCTACGTAGATCAGATCTGGATTTTGATGAAAGAAAAAATTCTATTATGTTACTAACAATCTATAGGAGTGAGCGGATCTAAGTTGGAAGCAGATCAGACAAGAGCTGCGAGCTGAAGAACTGCGTTGTATAAACAAGGAGTTGTGTTCTGCAAGGACGAAGATCAGTTTGGAAGCGTGGATCAGATTAGAGCAGTCTAGGTGAAAGAAGAACGGACTGAAGCATCGAACGGATCATCGTAGAAGTCTAATTTGGAACAGCAGTGGACATGGCATTCAATCCTATCTCAATATATGATCCAGTCCAAGCTGGAGCAGCATCATAGATCAGATTAGAGCGACAAAGATCATCTCAGATCAAGTCGATCAGCTTAGAGCATCACAGATCATCTTAGATCATCACATGCCATATTAAAGCGACAAACATCATTTTAGAGCGTCACAGATCAGCTTAGAGCTTTGCCAATCAGCTCAGAGCATGTCGATCTGCGGACGTTTCCTATCAGCTCAGAGCATGTAGATCAGCTCAAAACGTTTCCAATCAGCTAAGAGTAAGTTGATCAGATTGGAGCTTTGTAGATCAGATCAGATTAGAGCTTCGTAATCATATCAGAGGAAAGCAAGCGATACAGATCAGATCATAGCTTAAGTGAAGGAATCAGATTAGAGCATATTCGGACTGGAACTTCTTAGAAAAAAACAGCTGCAGTATATTATGGAAATAGAACAGATCAAAGAAACGTCAGCTCAGAGAACAACTCAGACCTCACGAACAGCTTTCAGCTTAGAGTGGAAGAGTTTTTCAGATCAGAACGTGAAGAGTTAAGTTCTCATGACACTATTTAAATGTTCAGTTTTTAGACAAATCGAATCAGCTCATAGGAATGTTTCCAGATCAGCTTTGAAAATGAGTATCAGATCAGACCAGGAAAGGTTCGGCTCTAGATCAGATTGCAAGAATAGCTTTCAGATCGCGTGAACAGCGAACAACTCAGAGCTCAAAGTTCGCACAGCTCAGGATTTCAGCTTAGTGAAGCGCATATCAAATCAGATCAATTCAAATCAAGTGCTCAAATTACTGCAATTACTGGACGCTGTTTCTGTACCTAAGCTAACCTTTGAATGATTACGATATGAAGAAAGGGAAGTCTTTCAAGAATGGAAAGAAGATCAATTAGCCAGAAGATCAATCAAATAAATATTCAAGCAAATTAAAAGATCTATATATATAGAAGAATGGGTGAGGAGCGTAAAAATATACAATACAACACAAGACGAAAAGAGATACAACAGAAACCAAACACCGATTGAACGCTTGAGATATCAGATCGCGCACTGAACACTTTACTGTTCATTCATCTTCTTCATTTCGACTTTGCTCCCAAAAGCTTCAAAGTTTTTATTCTGAGTTGTAACCATACTCTACAGTTTTTGTCTTCAAGCGTAAATAAAAAACAGAGTGTGAGAATAGTGAGAGTAACTTAATCATCTCAGAGCTGATATTTGTAATAGCAAAACAGATCACGTGTTTGTATCTGTCGTAGAGTGCTATGAGTTCTCACAGTTGTGGTTGTAGGGATTGGGTTATTGCAGAAGCTGCTCTAATCAAATTCTTCTAGTGGAATCCTTTCTGAACAAGGAAGAATGAGAGATGTAGGAGTTTCGGCTCCAAACTTTCATAAACAAACTCTCGTCCCTTTACTTTTACTGCATTCAATTTAAATCTGTTCACTGTTCAATCGAGTTCATTCCACACATATTTTTGTTACTTGAGAGAACAGAACACGCTGAGATCAGCTCAGATTTAAGCCAAGGCTTGTAAAATTATTTTAAAAGGATTTTCGTAAAAAATGATGAAGGAGTTCATTCACCCCCCAAACTCCCGAGCTATTATTTCAACTATCTTTTTGATCCCAACAGGCTGAATACAGTGTAGCATCAGCCGCTACTAAGGAAGTCGTTTGATGAGAAATTACGTCCAAGAGTTGGGTGTAATCCCTAAAGGAGTTGATCTAGTCCTGATGTACTATGACAACACGGGTGCCATTGCTCAAGCAATGGATCTGATGTCTCATCATGATCCTAACATATACTGAGAAAGGTCTACATTTCCAGGAAATTGTGGGAAGAGGAGACATCACAGTCGGAATAGTCACCTCGTAGACATCTCTGATCCACTTACGAAGCCTTTTCCAGAACCGTTTTTTGAAAAACATCGTGAAGCAAAGGGACTATTTCTGATGACTAGTTGGCTGTAGGGGCAAGTAGGAGATTGGTAGAGTAGGTGTCCGACTAGCCAATTATTGGTCGCGGGCTTTGTTGACTTTATTGTAAAAATGATATTTATTCATTTATATAATTCAAATTTTACATGGTATTCTTTATATTTTTATTGCTCAAACTAGTTGGATAGACCTTGAATGTACCATAGTGTATGTTAGATGTGATAGTGGATTTGATGACTAACATGAAACACATCTATTAGTTACTGTGTATTTTAAATGAGTTTCTAGTCGATTGGGCCGTTCATACCAAGGATAAGGACCGCTCGAGTTCGGACTAGTATATACGATGCAAATTACCACTTTTCATTGGTAGAAAACATGGAGATGTTCTGAGCATGCATGATGGATAGTGACCTAGTGATCTATCGAACTACCCTCGTTCACAATTTTTAAGTGGTTACCATTTGTTGGTATTAATTCTGAGGTATTGGTTGTACAGATTGGTAATTATTACTCAAAACATCATTGAGATTCTACATGCTAGTCGCCTCTCTTTGACTCGTTTATCGACTCCATGAGGGTCATCAGGTGACGAGGTTGGGTGAGGTCACAATGCATGTAGAAGTTGATGTTTTGTTTTCGAGGATTCACCACTAGCCTGTGTGTGTGGATATCCTACGCTGTCTGAGGAGATAACAGTGTTGCAAATATCTGGCTGGAGTACTAGATGTGCTTTAAGTAAATGGGTTTACCTAGTAGCACATACGATGTCGCTATTTGATCTCCAAGATGTATTACATAGTTATCGAATCTCTATGACTCTCGATTTACCAATGGTCGTTGCTGTTTCGATCGGGATATTTGAGATGAAGAACCGTACTGTATGCTAACCATTACCGACTGGTTCTTGCAGGTATTATCAGTGATGCCTAGGGGATCTTGGGGCGATATTGTTAGATGCTTCACCATGGTCCGATTAGTAATCGGAAAATGTGTTTTTCGAGTCACGAGGAGTTGTGAGCCCATATATGGAACTCAAAGCGTTGAGTATAGTCGGGATCAAGACTTCCAAAATTATTTTTTGGGAGTATGACTTTCATTTTAGCTACTGGAGTGGAATTGCTAAATTTAGATTCAGTAATCAAAAATTTGTTTTAGCCTCATAATGTACATTTTTGAAAACTGTGCACGTTGTTCCGATCTGAATGTTGATCGGAATTATAATGAAACCACAACAATGGATTCAAAGCTGGTTGGATCGGACTTGGGATTGCCTTGGGCCCATCAACCTAGCTTGAGACCATGAAGTATCTATAAATAAGAGGCTATGGAGGGGTTGAAAAGTGCATCAAGTTAAACAACCAAAATTTTCTTAACTTTTCTCTTTCGTCTCCTCGCCTCTTGGTCGCAGCCTTCTTTGCTCTGCCGTCGTCGTCGTCGCTTGCCAACGACGTTGCTTTTGTCGATCCCTACCGTCTCACAACGTTGTGATCATCTCGACGAGGAGATTCTATCCGTGAAACTTTTGCTGGTTTTCTAGTGCAAACCATCAAATGAGTTGGGATTCTAGTCGTGGACCGGATTAGGCGTTGTTCGAGATTCAACAATTGAAGTGTCATCTCCCTTTGAGGACTGTTCGGATCGGGACGCTTATTTGCCAAAAGTAACTTCTTAAACGTCCTGTGCATGTTTATCATTTGTAATTATTATATTTTATTACGTATGAGCGTCCCCGACCGTCGTGGCTGGTCCGTGGTGGACCAAAACTTTAAAATCTTCTGCTTCTTGTGGGGGGCACGACCTAGATCCACTATACGCCAACAGAGAGTACATCAGGTCTGGTCTTAAAAACCACACGGAAATAACCCAAAGTGTTGGCAGATCCGGATCCGCCCCCCGGCGAGACAACGGAAGAACAAACAATGAAGGCCGGGAGACGATCAATACGAAAAAACATAAACAAACTACGACATTCATAGGATGTTTAAGCGGATTACCTTGCTGGCACTTGTGCCTGGCTCCAACCGGTATTACAAGAATCCGGCTCTTCTTGGTAGATTGCGGTAGTTTACGCCAATCCGGTCCACGACCAGATCCGAGACTCCTTCGTCAGGCTGCACAGAAGCGCTGACGAGATCAGCACGACGGATCTCGCGTCGAGTTGCGGAACAGTTTTCCGGCGAGACGGCGGCGGCGGCGGCGGCGCGTGGAGGCGGCGGCGGCGGTGGCTTGAGAGTGAGGAGGGTGGGCGGCCAAAGCTAGGTTTTTGGGTTTGCAAGTGTTGAGTTGAGTGTGATTATGAAGTCTATTATGTCTAATTAAATAAACTAACAATGGACTTGGACCGGCCCATCGTGCCCGGGTCCAAATGACGATATCCATTGCTGCGACTTCATCGTAAGTCCGATCGTCGATCAGATCGGACCGATCGACTCAGTTTCCAAAACTGAATGTTATGATATGAAAAACAATTTTTCAGATCATCTAACCCTAAATCGCAAAAAGACCGTTTTGCCCCTCAATAGCGGGAAACCCCGGTTTGACCCCTGTTGACTTTTAGGAAGTCGCACTTCCCGAAATCCTCTTCTCGTGCTCAACATATTGAGCTGAGTATCCGTGCGGGAATCTCGAATCTAGTACTTGTGTGACCCTCAATGGTTCAGGGATACAGCTAGCCGTGGGCCCACAACCATTGTGGCTCCGGAATCACAATTTCGGACTTGCCCAACGGATCATGGTAAAGCGTCTAGCAACATCGCCCCATGATCCCCTAGGTATCACTGATAGTGCCTGCAATAACCAGTCGGTCGTGGTTAGCGTACAGTACGGTCCTTTCAATCCATATATCCCGATCAGATCAACGACCATTGGTAAATCGAGAGTCGCTAGAGAATCCGATAGCTATGCGTACGTCTTGGAGATCGAATAGTGACATCACGAGTGTAACTAGGTAAACACATTTACCTAAAACACTTCTAGTACTCTGGCCAGAGATTTATACACTATTATCCCCTCAGATAGCATAGGATATCCACGCATGTCTGCGAGCGGTGAATCCTCGACAACGATGCGTCGACTCCTACAT
>KV003189.1:50129-60226 GCA_001598015.1 Dorcoceras hygrometricum | reverse complement strand
TTGTTCTATTGCTGGGATTATCAATACTACGGAGTTTCTGCTTGTTCTCTGTTATTTTGATCGTTCTCTGTTATTTATCGTATCAGAGTCCACGGTTCCTTTTTTGCAAACGAGACAGGAAATTGTTTTTTTAAGTTATTAGAAGGTTTTGCTCATGATTCCTATGGAACTGTTGTCGGATCAAACGGTAATAGCTGCTTGAGGTGTGTCCATATTTAGACACCCATTTGATAACTTTGAGTCCCTCTTTTCCCAAATAGGATAGCCTTTCATAAGATTTACACATTTTATTTTCCGGAAATAAAGTTAACCTTTAATTAAGAAAAAGACATTATCAGAAAAAGGAAGGATTGAGGACGGAACAAAAATTTACCATTAGGACAAAATTTTAAACAATAGAAACAAAATTGAATCAGCCAGTTTCCTTCTAAATTCACAAAGATATCCCTGATTGATGTAACCACTAATCACTTGAGTATACTATTTTTGGTATTATTCTTATCGAGACAGAAAAAACAGATCTAGATATACTATTTTTCCAAGGATACAAAGAAAAGTGTATGATTTCAGTGTTGAGCAGAAACAGCAATATCTCTTTCATTTATTGGTAGAAGAGAAGGAGATTGTAGGAAAAAGGTCATCAAATTTGGCGAAAAAGGTCATAAACACAAAACTAAATTTGGTTAATGGGGATCTGGAATTAATCATTGGAGGGTTAAAATTCAGAGTCATGATTCAGACTTGAAGGGCCCAACAGTAAACTAGAGCTGAATTGGAGCAAAGAGCAGGCCTAGTTGTCTATAAGGGCCACGTTGAGTCCAAAATGAACATGTAAATATAAACTAGGCCATTTAAACTACAAGGATGCCACCATAGAATAAGGGAAATACTCAGGTAATAAAAGAAAAAAGGAGTACTTTAACGTTCTCCCAGCAGTTCTAGCGGAATGTCGACTAGGGTTAGCTTGCACCAATATGTTAACATCGGTTGGACTTTCTATTGAATCATCTTCCTGATCAACTTTTGCGGATTCAGGTTCCAAGAATTTCATGGCAGCTTTTCCAGATACCATTTTGCTATCACATGTGGCACCAATGACGCCCTTGAAATCATACTCATGTTTTTCCTTGACCAAGACACAGGAATTAATATCAGAAGTATCCCACAGATATTACCTGATGGACAACTGTAACTTGCTTCCTATTAAATGCAAGTGGGAGAAATTTCAGGCTAACCATAATCAGCTCATTCGGAAACTGAAGTTGTAATTCATCTGGATTCTCATCGTTTGTTCCAATCCACCATGCATCTGAAAAGACTATCTAAAACGCAAGAAGTCAGCATACATGACCTTATGCATCAAACTAAACAAACAACATAATTTAAGAAGAAGAACTTGTGCAGAAATAAAAAGTACGTTTCTTATCAACTCAGATGATGAACTGCAACATATCGTTGACAGAAAAACCTAAACAATGTATTGGTGGAGCCTAAATTGAAAAAATCAGCAGTAAATCTTTACCAATCAGCAGTAAATCCTTACCTGCTGTTTTAAATCCTCACAATTACATTTTCTCATACTTCCGAAAATAGATGGGAGTGAGTAATTCGGATTTTATTTTTATTTATGTTTTCAAAATGTTTTTTCGTTCATTATTTTCCTATAGCCACTCTAAAGTTGAAACTTCTATGATGCAAAAAACATAAGATTTCTGGAAGTGTGGCCAAAGTCTGATGGCCCGATCCTGTTACTATTTTTGACCACTCAGTCCTGAACCCAACACTATTTCTCACCACCCGCGTTGCTTCAGCTCTCACCAAACTTTGCCCAGATTCACTTTCCATCTGAGCCACACGATTTGAGGCTCAAATCGCGACCGTCCATTGCTATATGCAGTCGACGTGAGAGGCCTTCGAACATAACTTCTCGAACCGTCTCTCTCTCTCTCACGAAACCCTAGACCTCATTCCGCCTCTCTGTGAGTTCTTTGACCCTTCCGTTTGTGCTTCTGAGTGATCTTCTGGTGGTATTCGAGAGTTATCTGTGAGGGGCTTAGACCTCCAGTGCTCAGTATCAGTGAAAGGTCAATACTCGAGAGATTAAGATTTCGCAGGTGAGTAAGGCTTGCCTGAGTCGGTGGCTGGTAATAGGGGGTGTCTGGGCTTGGGTTCTAGTGAGACGCTCCATGCTGTTTATAATCTGTATCCTATTGCGGTTCTTTGCTGCAGGTGATTCTTATACTCGGTGTTTGAGCCAATAGCCCTGATCTCTTTAGATCCGGGCTGTTCACTTAAATGTAGGCCGATGATACCAGATCTGGTATCATTGGCCTACATTTTGTTACGTGTATCTTTTGTATCTTACTGTATTTTGCTAGGTACGTTCCGACTACAAGATTGATAGCACATGAGCTCCAAAAAAGATTGTTGTATACAGCAAAGAATCTGCCATACTTGATAGCACTCAACGAGTTTGAATGTTACCCTCTTTGTAGCAACTCTAAAGTTCCCGAATCAATTATGGGCATGTAAAAACTGAGAAGAAAACGAGAAGGACGAAAAGATGCTTACCATATTGTCGAAATAGTCATCACAAGTTACATTCTTGCCACCTTTGGAAAACTGTAGCGTCAAATACCTATTCTTAGGATAAACAATAGTCCCAAACAACTTCATTTGACCCTACAGGATTCAGGTAAATAAGGTTAAATGCAATCTAACTGATTATTATCAGCCCCTCAAAATGCTTTCATGATTAAAAAATGAGTCTAGATTGCATATGCAAGAGCTATTTCACTAGTCCTCCATACGTAATATAAGGTACAACTTAGAGCACAACAAGGTTTGCCTGGCCACAACTTCCAGTTAACAATCCTGGTTCTAGCAAACAAAAGAAAGACGAATTGGGGAAAAAAACGAAAGAACAGAAATCAGACATACCTGGGGGAAATCGAGGTAGAGGACTGGGTTTTTGGTGCCTAGGTCCTTGAGCTCGCCTATTTTTCCACCAGAAATGGGGCCGAGGAGACCAGGAAAGGAGAAGAGATACCTGTTCTTCCGCTGTGACTTCCTCAGTATATCCTTGCTGTGGTGTTTCATCACTGTTTTCGAAGGGCAAAGAGCTGTCGACGGCCCCAACTTGGCCGGATTCTGCGACAGAATGCGGCGGGAAAGAGCCAATTTTTTCAGCCTGGCTCTCTCTTCAGTGATTGTGTCTACTGCGGCGGCACTCCCCTCCTTCTCACCTCGACCCATTGTCATATGAAGCATGATGTTACAACCAGCACTTCTGGGTCCTGTGGGGTTTGACATGTAGCGGTTACTTTTGATCCAGACTGGCCTTATCTTAGTTCAAGTTTCTTGGACCCAAATCATAAATATAGTTTTAGATTCTTCTCACTCATCGTACATTCTTCTAGATTAACCTTCTCTTCTAGGTTAACCTTATAAATACTTGAAGGATAAAATGTTATATTCATCTTAGATCAAGTTGATCTATCCTTATATTAAAGAGACGGATCACTATAAATAGATATAGATACTTCGTTTGTAAGCATCCAAGCAAGTAGTCAAGCAATATTTAGCAATACAAACACTTTCTTTCCAACATTTTGTGTCTTTATTTCTTACCAACACTTTTTAGCACACTCACTTTTTGAGAAAGGCTGACGTAGCTACCACAAGGGGTGGAAAGTAGCTAAAGTCGTACGAGACATTGTTGAAGGGAACAAGTCCGTGACAAGTGATATCGGAGTACGATTTTGGAACCTAGAGTCGTGAATAAATATGGCAGGAAACATTAAGTGTGAGACCTGAATTTGTGTAAAGGATTAATTGTTGAATTAATCAAGTTTTTTTAGAGATTTCGTAGGTTAGATCTCTGTTGTGAAGCTTGAGTTGCCTTTTTCGGGTCGATTTCACTCCTTAGAGCAATTCTGGAAACTTTCGAAATTTTGAGATTTTCGAATTTTAGTGAAATCTAGTAACAGATCTGATGACGTCAGCATTGTATGGTTGCTTAGCGTAGATGACGTAAGCATTGCTGGCTTGAGTCTGTTGGGTGAAAAGCTGTTGGTAGATCTCATGACGTCAGCAGCGTGTGTTGTCGTCGTGTGGCTGACGTAAGCGTTGCTGCTCGAGAGATCTGTTCGATTTAGTGTGAGAGCTGTTTTGCTTGGAACGCCGTCGTTTTGAGAGATTGTTCGCTACTGTAGCTAGCGACTGGATTTGTTTAGCGTGACTTGAGATTTGTTCAGCTGTTGGTTCTTGCGACTGTTGTTATGGGAATTGTTGTGTCGACTGGTTTTGTCGGAGGACAATTCTTAGTGTTGTTTTCCAGTCGATGCTAGTGCTATTTATAGGAAGACTTGGTCTTCGTTTTGTGAATTCTTTTCCCATACTTAGCGATATTTCCAGCCTTTCGTTCCTTATCTTTTGAACCCTAGAACACTGTTCAGCCGTGAGCTTTCCGGCGATTTCTCGTCGTTCCTGGTGGTTGTTCTGCTCGTGCGAGGTAGCGTTGGACTCCTCTTGAGAAGCTCTTCCAGTTCATACCAGTTTTAGAAGCTGTAGTTGGCTAGTCGAGGAACGCGAAGTTGCTGCCATTCGAGTGTTGCGTCGAGTTGGTAGAACTACGTTCTGGTTTTCGGCTTTTACCAGAGTCTTCGGGATTTCTCGCAGGGTTAGTTGTTGCTCAGTATAAGGTACGGGTTGAGCTTGTATTTACAGCGTATGAACGGTTTGGATGGATTGTGAGATGGCTATCTGTTTGCTGCCCTGTTTTGTTGCCTGTTGAGGCTGTGGTTTGGGTTTGCCGTGTGTTATATGGTGTATGTTGCTGGTTTTGTTATTGTTGCGCATATGTTGATATGCTTGTTGTTGTCCAGCATGTGCATACACGCATTTTCATCTTTCTTTAGCCATCGTTGCTTCGTTGTTGTTCTGTTTTCTTACCAGGTTCGAGGGCGAGCGGCAATACCGCACTCTCATTTTCCCTGCTGGGTTTTGTTAGTCTCTATGCACCGAGTGGCTAACTACCACAGTGCATAGGTAGGACAACAGCAGGGAAGTTGTTGTTACATCTGGTATTCGGGTGTGTGTCCGGGCGAGTGGTTAGCTACCACACTTGGAACACACCCAGTGGCCACCATCTGTTGCAGATTCAGTTGAGCTATGCATTGATTCTTTGACGTCCATTCTCGGTTGGAGTCATCCGTTGTTGTCCAGCATATCATGCATAGCATCTGCACTTTATTCTTGCTGCTTATTTGCTGTTTTTATAGTTGCTCTCCGTACTGGGGTTTGACCCCATGTCCCTCCGGGGCTTGGTTTGTTTCCGTGTTTGTGTATTTGCAGGAAACCCAGGTAATACAGCTGGTCGTGGTTTTAGCCCAGCTGGTGGTGCCCCGGGAGGTGGCTAGTGTGTCCCAGTCGCCTATAGCATACGTATATTATGTATCAGTGTTATGCCAGGGAATGCCCTGTGCTTTGTCCTTGTGACCAGTGTTTGGAGTCCGATACATGTTTTCTTGGTACTGTATGCTATTATTTGTTGGCAGGTTGCCTTATTTGTTTTAAACTGGGATCTTATTTTGAGTATCGCATTATTTTAACTTATATCGTTTTAAACCGTCGGGCCTAAAAGCGAAAATTTTACCCACTTTTTGTTAGCTTCCGCATGTGTTTATTCGTTGTGAGCACGAGGCCTGACATTAAGAAGGCAGCCGATGTAACGGAGGAGCACGGAAAGGACGCCGGGGTTAATCCTTCCAAGAAGAAGAGGGACCAGTGTCAGGCCTCGTGCTCAATTAGAGATAAAACACGCAATAAACCAAGGCGAAAGCATTAAAATAGTGGCTAAAATTTTCGCTTTGGCCTGACTTAGAAAACATAAGTTAAAAATACATTGATATCCAAAATACTGATTTTACAACACTGAAAACCCAATACAACAACTTACAGCAATACAAACATGGAATGACTCCCAATCAATAAACAGATGAGTCTCTCGCTCAACATAGATACAATACAATATCACAAGAATATAATATGTATCTACTACATATAACTGAGACACTCTATTCACCTCCCGGGGCATTACCAGCTGGATCAACTCTGTCAGGCCTCGTGCACCATACAGAGTTAAACCACGCAAAACAATAGCGGAAGCATACAAAAGTGGCTTAAAATTTTCGCTTGGCCTGAAATAATTTAAAATACTACAATACTAAAAATATTCCAGTTCTATAAACACAATTCGGTACAACAGTACATCATTCAATAAATACAAGCACTACCGAAAGCAATTGAAATACAACAAAGCACAGGGCACTCCCCGACTAACAGTGCTTATACATATATGTTATACGCTACTGGGACACTCTAACCACCTCCTGGGGCACCACCAGCTGGGTCTATTCCACGACCCATCGAGTAACCATGGTAACCTGAAAACACATACACGAAAATAATACTAGCCCCAGAGGGACATGGGGTCAAACCCCAGTACGGAGAGCAACATAAAACAGCCAACGTAAAGCAACAAGTAATATGCAAATGTTATGCATGAACAGTTGAGCAAAACAGAAGGCTACACCCAAAGGCAGGGAGCCAGAATCTCGAAGGCAACTCAAAGCTGATCAATAATCAAGGCTGATAACGATGGATAACAGATAGCAGTGGCCATCGGGTGTGTGAGTATATGGGAGCTACCCACTCGCCTCAACACACGGTACCAGATGCAACACATAGCTCAACCCGCTGTTGCCCAACCCATGAGATGTGGGAGCTACCCACTCCGCTCATAGTGGCTAACATATTCCAGCAGGAAGATGAGGTACGGGAGTTACCCGCTTAGCCTCAACAACATCCTGGCACGCACAGAATCACCAATAACAAGGCACGGATACAACAGATCTGAGCTCAAAGTGATAAATGCGTGTATGCAACAGCTAAAATGTTCAACACAGAAACATATATCACACGCAAGACATACACAGCAGCAAGCATAATCACCCATGCTCAATCCAAAGCTGTAAAACAAGCTCACATCCGTACCTCAAGTCTTCTGTGCTACAACTACTACAACAGGTCCGAGAAACATAGATCTCACACCTGTTAAGCCATCATAAGCAACTACTCAAGAACCGAAACACAGAAAAGCAACAGTTGGGAGCTACGAACTCGACCAGCGCTATACTACACCTCTATCTCAACAGAGAGCTCTAAACAACACAAGGTAGGGTCTGAACACTTACCCCAACAAGCTAGGACGAATGCTAACAGACTACACAAGGGAGATGTCTTCGCACACCTCACCAGCTTCAAGCAAGCGTCCAAAAGCTGCACCAAACGAGGCGTCTCAGCAAGAGGAGTCCAGAGCTACCACTCTTACTTCAATTGGAGCTGTCTACCGCCGGCAATCGGAGAAGATAAGGTTCGATGAACAGTAGCTAGGGTATCGCGACAGAGTTCAACAATCAGGAAATATTCTAAGTGTCGGGAAGCAATTCAAGGCAACGAAAACCAAGTCCTCTTATATACTCAAATCTGCCTATGCTTGCTGAACAGATCTCACAGACAACTTAAAGTACAAAGCTGATATTCCCGTTCGGATCTGAATCTCTCAACAGATCTCTCTACCGCAAACAGATCTCGACTAACTCAAACGACGTCGCACAAGTCCACTATCGCAACTGGACACGTCACCCGCTACTCAGATCTGAATCGCTAGCGCAAAAGAAATCTTAACCCAAAACGGCGTCGCTCTCTAAAACTCAGATCTCTATCAAATCTGAAGACCAACGCTGCTCACTGCTGAGTCTCGTCCGCTAAACCAAAACGCTGTCGTTCCAAATAATCCAAACGACATAGTTTAGCTACTCGCTGCTGACACAAGCTAGTGCACTCTGTTCTGCTCAGCGACAACAGATTCCACCACTACTGCTGCACACAACCACTCAGCGATGACTAACACTCGCATCTGAACAGATCCCGCAACAAAACTATAACTCTCCATATATGTTCTAAAGACTTATACAAAACCCGATAACTTCTCCAAGCATATCGACTCAAAGCTGGACACCCAGACTCGCTCGCTCAAATCTGAATCCAAAAAAACCTGATTAATTAACTCAATTAATCCTTCTAAACTTCCGGGTCTCACATCTCTCCCCCACTAAAACGGGATTTCGTCCTCGAAATCAATCAACTCCAAATCAAGAGTTCAAGTAACTGGGGAAACAAACATAAGCAAACATCTACTAGGAAATAACAAAGAACCAACTACTGGAATCTGATAAAACACTCACTCAAACAGATGCGGCCACTCACGCTGCATCTTTTTTCCAGTTCCCACGTAGCTTCTTCTCTACCATGTTTGCTCCATTGAACCATTACCAAAGGAATGGTCTTATTCCTCAGCTGTTTCTCTTTTCTATCCAAGATCTGCAAGGGATATTCCACATAACTCAAAGTCCGATCTAGCTCCACTTCATCAGTTCTCAACACATGCGACGGATCTGGCTCATACTTCCTCAGCATCGACACATGAAACACATCATGTAAGGAAGACAAATCTGGGGGCAACAACAATAGATATGCCAACGGGCCAATCCTCTCAGCTATCTCATAAGGACCAACATAACGAGGAGCCAACTTTTCCTTGAGACCAAATCTCATAACACTGCGAAAAGGAGAAACCTTAAGGAAAACTAGATCACCACCTTCAAATCTAAAGGCCTACGCTCTATTCGCATACTAGCTTGGCGATCTGTGCAGCTTTCATTCTCTCGTGAACTTAGATCCACTTGATCTCTCATCTGCTGCACAAACTCTGGAGAAGACAACTGCTTCTCCCCCACTTCTTCCCAACATACAGGCGATCTGCACTTTCTACCATACAAAGCTTCAAATGGTGCCATCCCAATCGTGACCTGATAGCTGTTATTGTAGGAAAACTCAACCAAAGACAACGAATCTTGCCAGCTACCACTAAAGTCAATCACAACAGCTCTCAACATATCCTCTAAAATCTGGATAGTTCTATCAGATTAGCCATCTGTCTGGGGGTGATAAGTTGTACTCATCGCCAATCTGGTTCCCAAAGCTATCTGCAAACTCTCCAAAACCTGGAAGTAAATCTAGGATCACGATCTGAAACAATCGAAACTGGCATACCGTGCAAACGCACTACGAAATCTATGTACAGCTTCGCCATCTTCTTCAAAGAATAAGTCATGTTGTAGGGAATGAAGTGCACAGACTTGGACAATCTGTCAACTACCATCCAAACCGCATCACAACCTCTGCTGGAACGAGGTAAATGCGTGACAAAATCCATAGCTATGTGCTCCCAATTCCATTGGGGCACCTCTAAGCTTTGCAACAAACCACCAGGTCTCATCCTCTCAGCCTTGACTTGCTGACAATTCAGACAACGGGCTACAAATTCAGCAACATCACTCTTCAGACCTGCCCACCAGTAATGCTGCTTCAAGGAATGATACATCTTCCTTACACCAGGATGGACACTGTATCTACTGCAATGCGCTTCTCGCAACCTTCAAATCAACCAGATTTGGCACAACCAATCTGCCACGAAACCTCAAACAACCATCAGAAGAGACAGAATCGTCTTCCAACTGTCCAGCTCTCACCTTAAGCTTCAACTCATGGATGGATGGATCAATCCTCTGAGCTGCCCTAATGCTAGCAACAACCTGTGGCTCAACTTGAAAAGAAGACACCACAACATAATCCTCAGCTGGGTAATATCGCCAACCAGTAGTGCTTAGATGCTCATGGACCATCGAAATATGAATCAAAGCCAGCATCGCCACCTGAGCCTTTCTGCTCAATGCATCAGCAACTACATTCACTTTCCCAGGCTGATATTTGATCTCACAATCAAAATCCTTTAGCAGCTCCATCCATCTACGCTGTCTCATGTTCAAATCTGACTGAGAAAACAGATACTGAAGACTCTTATGATCGGAGTACACCACAAATTGCTCACCATACAGGTAGTGGCGCCAAATCTTTAACGCAAAACCACTGCCGCTAAACTCCAAATCATCGTAATAGGGTAACGAGTACTC
>KV003189.1:7064-49620 GCA_001598015.1 Dorcoceras hygrometricum | reverse complement strand
GCATAACTAGAAACTCATAATGCCCATACCTCGTACGAATCGCAGTCTTCTCAACATCATGCTCACGGATGCGCAACTGATGATATCCAGAACGCAGATCGATCTTCGAAAACACGGCAGAACCCTGAAGCTGATCAAACAAGTCATCGATCCTAGGCAAAGGGTACTTGTTCTTCACTGTCACCTTGTTCAACTGCCTAAAGTTGATACACATCCTCATCGACCCGTCCTTCTTCTTAACAAACAAGATAGGCGCTCCCCACGGGGACATGCTAGGCCTAATGAATCCTTTCTCCAGCAAATCATTAAGCTGAACCTTAAGCTCCCTCAACTCAGCAGGCGCTAAACGATACGGAGCTCTCGAGATCAGGGCTGTACCAGGTACCAACTCAATGCTGAAGTCTATCCCTCCTCGGAGAAAAACCAGGAATCTCCTCCGGAAACACATCCGAAAAATGTCGAACCACGGGAACCCTACTAAGCTCTACGCTCGAAGAAGAAGACGCATCTAAGGCATAGATCATAAAACCAGCATTCTCTAGTGACAACAGGCTAAACATCTCCATCGTGGAAACTAAAGGAATCTTCGACTGGGAATCTTGGCCATAGAAATTCCATTTCTCGCCAGACTGGGGCCTAAATCGCACAACTCCATGGAAACAATCCACAGTGGCCCTATAGCTAGAAAACACGTCCATTCCCACTATACAATCGAAATCCCACATCACTAGCCTGATCAGGTTGGCTAACAACACACTCTTGCCGAACTTAAGAACGCCATTCAACAAGATCTCTTGGGAAAACAGGCTCGTGCCGGCAGGAGTCGCAACAGACCATGCTCAACCACAAATGCATCAGTAATAAACGAATGTGATGCTCCTGTATCAAATGACACACGTGCAGGAAAATAAAAACAAAGCAAGTACCTGTGATCACTCCTCCGCCTGGCGTGCCCTCCGCTTGCTCCCTAGTCATGGCATTCACCTGGGCAAACTGAGGTCGTGAAAATTGAGGATGGGAAGACTGTCCAAACCGCGAAGGACCAGGCTGCTGAAACGGCCTAAACTGAGGCTCCCCTAACCTCTGCTGCTGGACTGGAAAAGAACGACCTCTAGACGATCCACCTCGATCCTGCGATATGCTGAGAACCAGACAAAGGACACTCTCGCAAAGTGTCTGTACTGACCACAGACGTTGCACGAACCTGGCACACCAACACACTACGTTGTCGGGTGCCCAGTCCTTCCTCAATGTCTATAGCCCTGTCCACCGCTTCTGCATAGCTCGCCGGTGAACCCGCCAACACAAAAGAATACAACTCCTCATTGAGCCCCTCCATGAACTTGTTCCTCTTTGCCTTCTCTCGACCAGCAACATGCGGAACATACGCAAGAAGAGAAGAAAATCTCTGGGAATACTCTCCCACGGACATAGAACCCTGAACCAGATTATCGAACTCTCGCTCCCTGGCGTTCACAAAAGATTCCGGAACGTACTCCTGACGAAAGGCAGTACAAAAGCTACTCCACGAAATCCCCACACATGTCTCCTCGAGAGTCCTAGAAGCACCTCTCCACCAACGCTCGGCACTTCTTCTCAACTAAAACGTAGCTAAACTCAGCCTACGCTCATCATCGTACCTGACACGACCCAGTAATATGCTGCAACCAAGACTCAGCATCGGAACTAGGCTCATCGCCATTGAAAGTCTGAGGATTCATTCGCTGAAACCTCGCCATCACCAGTTCCATATCGTCCACACGGGCTGCCAGCTCGTCTACCTCCAAGTCAATCTGTCTATCGCGACCACGACGAGGAACACTACGCTGCACTTCCTCGTTCTGACCTTCGGACTCTTCCTGAAACTGCCCTCTACCTCTACCCCTACCCCTACGTCTAGGCGGCATCTACGAAGGCACTAAGAGGGTAAGGCCACACAGCAACAAATATATCACATAGATCACATAATCAAGCACATGCAACACGCAACACTGTGCCTAGACTCAAGTGTGATCAAAGAAATCGAGCTTATCCCAGCTTAAGCTCTGATACCAAAAATGTCAGGCCTCGTGCACCATACAGAGTTAAACCACGCAAAACAATAGCGGAAGCATACAAAAGTGGCTTAAAATTTTCGCTTGGCCTGACGATTAAAACATATAATTTAAAATACAACAATACTCAAAATATCCCAGTTCTATAAACACAATTCGGTACAACAGTACAGCATTCGATAAATACAAGCACTACCGAAAGAAACTGAAATACAACAAAACCTAGGGCACTCCCCGGCTAACAGTGCTTATACATATATGCTATATGCTACTGGGACACTCTAACCACCTTCTGGGGCACCACCAGCTGGGTCTACTCCACGACCCGCCGAGTAACCATGGTAACCTGAAAACACATACAGGAAAACAATACCAGCCCCAGAGGGACATGGGGTCAAACCCCAATACGGAGAACAACATAAGCTAACGGAAAGCAACAAGTAATATGAAAATGCTATGCATGAACAGCTGAGCACAACAGAAGGCTACACCCAAAGGCAGGGAGCCAGAATCTCGAAGGAAACTCGAAGCTGATCAATAATCAAGGCTGATAACGATGGATAACAGATATCAGTGGCCATCGGGTGTGTGAGTATATGGGAGCTACCCACTCGTCTCAACACACGGTACCAGATGCAATACATGGCTCAACCCGTTGTTGCCCAACTCATGAGATGTGGGAGACACCCACTCCGCTCATAGTGGCTAACATATCCCAGCAGGGAGATGAGGTACGGGAGTTGCCCGCTTAGCCTCAACAGCATCCTGGCACGCATAGAATCAACAATAACAAGGCACGGCTACAACAGATCTGAGCTCAAAGTGATAAATGCGATGCAACAGCTAAAATGTTCAACACAGAAACATATATCACACGCAAGACATACACAGTAGAAAGCATAATCACCCATGCTCAATCCAAAGCTGTAAAACAAGATCACATCCGTACCTCAAGTCTTCTGTGCTACAACTACTACAACAGGGTCCGAGCAACACAGATCTCACACCTGCTAAGCCATCATAAGCAACTACTCAAGAACCGAAACACAAAAAAGCAACAACTGGGAGCTACGAACTCGACCAGCGCTATACTACCCCTCTATCTCAACAGAGAGCTCTAAACAACACAAGGTAGGGTCTGAACACTTACCCCGACAAGCTAGGACGAACGCTAATAGACTACACAAGGTAAATGTCTTCGCACACCTCACCAGCTTCAAGCAAGCGTCCAAAAGCTGCACCAAACGAGGCGTCTCAGCAAGAGGAGTCCAGAGCTACCACTCTTACTTCAATTGGAGCTGTCTACCGCCGGCAATCGGAGAAGATAAGGTTCGATGAACAGTAGCTAGGGTATCGCGACAGAGTTCAACAATCAGGAAATATTCTAAGTGTCGGGAAGCAATTCAAGGCAACGGAAACCAAGTCCTCTTATATACTCAAATCTGCCTATGCTTGCTGAACAGATCTCACAGACAACTTAAAGTACAAAGCTGATATTCCCGCTCGGATCTGAATCTTTCAACAGAACTCTCTACCGCAAACAGATCTCGACTAACTCAAACGACGTCGCACAAGTCCACTATCGCAACTGTACACGTCACCCGCTACTCAGATCTGAATCGCTAGCGCAAAAGAAATCTTAACCCAAAATGGCGTCGCTCTCTAACACTCAGATCTCTATCAAATATGAAGACCAACGCTGCTCACTGCTGAGTCTCGCCCGCTAAACCAAAACGCTGTCGTTCCAAATAATCCAAACGATGTAGTTTAGCTACTCGCTGCTGACACAAGCTAGCGCACTCTCTTCTGCTCAGCGACAACAGATTCCACCACTACTGCTGCACACAACCACTCAGCGATGACTAAACTCGCATCTGAACAGATCCCGCAACAAAACTCTAACTCTCCAGATCTGTTCTAAAGACTTACACAAAACCCGATAGCTTCTCCAAGCATATCGACTCAAAGCTGGACACCCAGACTCGCTCGCTCAAATCCGAATCCAACAAAACCCGATTAATTAACTCAATTAATCCTTCTAAACTTCCGGGTCTCACAAACTCTACGACCAGCTGAGAAACCATGATAACCTGAAACACACGCAGGCAAACAAGACAACCAGCCCCAGAGGGACAAGGGGTCAAACCCCAGTACGAAGAGCAACTGGAAAGCAATAGTTAAATAGCAATAGATGAAATGCGAATGCTATGCATGAGAACAAGGCTACAACCGAAGGCAGGGAGCCAAAAAATCTCAAGGAACTGCTCAACAACTGATATCCAATCAACTGGAAGATAGTGGCCACGGGGTGTGTGAGTATATGGGAGCTACCCACTCGTCTCAACACACGTTACCAGATGAACAACACATCACTCAACCTGCTGTTGCCCAACTCATGAGATGTGGGAGCTACCCACTCCGTTCATAGTGGCTAACAGATCCCAGCAGGGAGATGAGGGTGACGGGAGTTACCCCTCGGCCTCCAAAACAAGCATCCTGGTACACACAGATCAATACAACAAGGCACGACTAAACAAGATCTGAGCTCAACATGAATAATGCGTGTATGCAATGTAACATCTTGCAATAAACAACACAGCAGAAGCAAGCAATAACAGCACAGAAGCATACACAGCAGCACACATAATATCCATGCCAAATCCAACGCTCTAAAACAAGCTCACATCCGTACCTTAGTTCTGAGCTACAAGTACCACACAAGCGGTCCCGAGCAACCAGATCTGAAACCTTCTAAGTCAAATAACAACGCTAACTCAGGGACGCAAAGCTCAGAGCTACAAACTGGGAGCTACAAACTCAACCAGCTCTGTCCTACCCTTCTAGCTCAACAAACAGCTCTAAACGAAGCGCAAGGTAGGAACTAACACTTACCCAACAAGCTACCTGAACGGCAGAAGCGAATCTGCTCAAAGGCTAACAGACTACACAAAGCAGCTTCCTTCGCGATCTACTTCCAGCTAATCTCAAGCCTACGAAAGAGGTGTAAAACGAAGCGCCTTTGCAAGAGGAGTCCAGCGCTACCACTCTCGCGTCCGTCGGAGCTGTCTACCGCCGCAATCGGAGAAGATAAGCTTCAGTGAATAGTAGCTAGGGTATCGCGATAGGGTAAGGTTACGAGAAATATTTCTAAGTGTCTGGAAATAATAGCAAGACTACGGTCAAAGTCTTCTATGAATACTACTTAAGTTCCCCAAATCTGATGAACAATAACCACCGACATTACTGGCTCATAGCTGTCCCAACTCAGATTTGAGTAACACTCCAGATCTGGACCATACGCTAAACAGATTTGGAACTTATAAAAACGACGTCGCCCCAAGGACCACTCGCTCACTAGGACACGTCATCCCGCTAACCACATCTGAAATGCTAAACGACATCGCATCGCGTCCACCAAGACGTCATCAAAATGTCGTCGCATCGCAACCCATATCTGAAAGATCAGATCTGATACCAACACTGACCAGCGATAGCTGAAATCCAAAACGACATCGCACTGCCTCCCGATTTAACCAACCCGAAATCGGTCTACAGTAAACTCTCGAACCAAGCCGGTTCACGCAGCGCTAACAACTAACGCAACTCAAATCTGATTCTACCAAACGACGGCATATCGCTACCCGCACAGGATATTCAACCAGCGAACCCAAACACTTAGCGATAATCAGATTTGACCTCAAACTTCACTTCCAATCGACCAACACCAAATCCAAAGATACCATCGAGCACTTTTAAATTCCCTGAATTTGATTGCTACCTCGTTGAACTCTACAATTGTCCAAATCTATTCTAAACATACAAAATAGAAACCTGATATGCTTACCAAGCATACCAACTCAAATATGGCCCATCCCAGATCTGTTCAAGCCAAATCTGGTCTATGCTAAACCCGATTAATTAACTCAATTAATCCAATAATATTTCGGGTCTCACATCTCTCCCCCACTGAAAATATGATTTCGCCCTCGAAATAAAAGAACAAGTCCAGAACTGAACAAAACTCAACAAACAACCAGTAACCTCAATCACACAACAAAAGGCTACTAACCAAGAGTTCAAGATAACTGGAACAAACAACATCAAACAAACTAGCTACTGGAGTTAATGCAAAAGCTATCCAAACAGATGAGGCCATTCACGTTGCATTTTCTCTTCTAACTCCCACGTAGCTTCTTCTCTATCATGTTTGCTCCACTGGACCATCACCAAGGGAATGGTCTTGTTCCTCATCTGCTTGTCCTTTCTGTCCAAGCTCTGAAAGGGATATTCAACATAACTCAAGGTCCGATCCAGCTCCACCTCGTCAGTTCGCAACACATGAGAAGGATTGTGACACCCAACCCCATGGGAGCCACAGAATCAAAGAAAAAGGAATGAAAAGGAAATAGAGGGGCTGAAATAATAAATTAAGCAAGCTGTATTGCCTTGCTCAAAATAAAATCAAAGTACAACCGTTGGCGCCAAGAAATTAAAATCAGATTTCATTACAATTTCGAAGTACAAAATGCGAAGTCGCGATATTACAACTACTGAACTCTATTTGAATTCACGCTACTGGTTCAAACTCCACCTCCCATCTGCTCCGGCACGGACTCACCTATACCAAGAAAGCTAGTGAGCCTAGGGGCTCAGCAAGCAAAGCCGAGAGTAACAAAGCACAATATATGCAGGCGTACTACACTACATAAAACATCATAGTTTAAAGGAAGTCATAAAACATCGTTCGTCGTAAACGTCTGTTCTGGGAATAAAATCAAATCCCAGCGTTATCATTTTCATTAGACTTATGGCTCAGAAGCTCTACTTAGGTCCCGTTGCACTCGATCGAATGACTACTGATATCAGTTACAATATGGTGAAATCTCACCCAATATGAAGGGGCAACCGACCCTTTCGTCTGCTGCTCGCCCTTCCAATTTGGACCGTCTGTTATCCTTGCTATAAATCCTAAAGTCTGAACATTTTCTTCCTTTAAACATCTACTGAACGGAATCAGATCTTAACATCAGGGTTCACTTCATTTTAAATCATTTTCCATCAAAACATTTTTCACTGAGCATCCAGTTGAGACATAGGAAAGTAGTCGTTGGTAAGAAAATTCAGACATTGGATATATATATGAATCAGTCGCAAGACACGGGAACCAGTCGCAAGACACAATACCAGAAACAAGGTACAGGAACCAGTCGCAAGACACAATACCAGACACAAGGTATAGGAACCAGTCGCAAGACACAATACCAGACGCAAGGTACAGGAACCAGTCGCAAGACACAATACCAGACGCAAGGTACAAGAACCATTCGCAAGATATAATACCAGACGCAAGCAACAGTAAACCAGTCGCAAGCAAACCAGTCGTAAGCAACAGTAAACCAGTCGCAAGAAACCCAGTTGCAAGCAACAGTAAACCAGTCGCAAGCAACAGTAAACCAGTCGCAAGACTCAACGACTGAACACAACACTTAGGAATATGCTCAACACAAGGATGACTGCTGAAATGGGAACTACTGATTACGAACGTAGTACCGCATCATCTCAATCAACAACTACGTTACCAGTTATCGCCTATCAAACCAGACTTAACTACTGATTCAATTAGCAACTCCGATTACATAGCGTCAACTTCCGATGATACCATCTACCAGAAGAAAAAGAAGGACTTTGCAACTTTATGATGAAATAGAAACCTGAAATGCTCAGCGTTTAAAATAACATCAACATCTTCAACGTCAACTTCGAAAACACATTTTTGAGTTCCAACATAACCCACTGTGAACCCGAACATTAAACATTCATATCAATATCAGCAGAACAAGAACAAAGGCTGATATTAAACATAACTTAGGCAAGAATCATGAAACGAAACGAGAACAATACATATGCTTTCACGGCGTAGCAAGAATCAGATTTACTTGCCTCAATAAAAAGAAATCACGAGATACAGCAGGTCACGAACAGAGAGTCCTCCCGAGCGCGACGATAAGCTTCCTATTTTCTTTGATGCAAAAATGAGTATTTTCTTGCAAAGGAATGAACTTATAGCTCACAAGGAAAATGACATGGGGGTCTGATTTGCAACAGGGAGAAATACTTGAGTAGGCATGGTAAACCATGCGTACTTCAGAAAATTTACTTAAAATTCCCTGTCAATATTTTGATTTGTAAAAGTACTACCCAAAATCTGAAACTTAACCATTCCCCCATCCAACATCATTTTATTTGTAAAGTTTGAAAATTGCTTAGCCATTCTCGGGTGACAGCTGATCGGATCTCTGCACCTTATGAAATCTGAAAATGAGAAATCAGCTATTCGAACAAATAACAATGCTGAAATCTGAAATTAGAAATGGGTTCTCAAATTATAAGGATTTAGAATTTGTGGTCTTATGGATTTTTGTGGCGTTACAATTCTACCCACCTAATAAAAATTTCGTCCTTGAAATTTACTTACCGAACAAATCTGGTTAACGACTATGCATACTAGCTTCCGTTTCCCTCGTAGCTTCTCGTTCGGTTTGATTTGACCACTGAACTTTAACCATGGGAATTGCTACGGTTCCTCAGCTTTCTAATCTCCCTAAGAAGGATCTTCTCAGGTCTTTATTCATAGCTCAAATCTGGTGCTAAATGAATTGGTTCAGCGGTCAATATGTGCGATGGGTGGGGAACATACTTCCTTAAAGCTGATACATGAAATACATTATGCACTGAAGATAGATGAGGCGGCAGTGCAATCCGATAGGCCAATGTTCCTACTCTGTCCAGAATTTCGTAGGGACCTATGTATCTGGGACTCAGTTTTCCCTTATTTCCAAAATGCATCACTCCCTTCATTGGGGCTACTTTCAAAAAGACGTGATCACCAACGTCAAAACTTAGTTCCCTTCGTCTATTGTCTGCATAGCTCTTTTGTCTACTTTGAGCTGCTCTCATTCTTTCCTTTATTTTTCTAACAACATTCATCATCTGTTCTACCAAATCTGGTCCTAGTCCATCTCGCTCTCCTATCTCATCCCAATGAAGAGGCGTTCTACATTTACGTCCATATAGAGCTTCGTATGGCACCATCTGGATGGAAGCTTGGAAACTGTTGTTATACGCAAATTACACCAACGGTAGTTTCAAATCCCAACTTTCTGAGAAATCTATAATACATGCTCTGAGTAAATCCTCTAAAATCCGGATCACTCTTTCTGATTGTCCATCTGTTTGGGGGTGAAAGGCTGTACAGAATGTCAACTTTGTTCCCAAAGCTCGATGCAGACTTTTCCAAAATGCAGACGTGAACTTGGAATCCCTATCAGACACAATCGACAATGGAACACCGTGAAGTATGATGATTTCTTTCACATACAACTCTGCATACCTACTCACGTCGTAGGTTGTCTTCATCGGCAGGAAGTGAGCAGATTTCGTAAGTCTATCTACAATAACCAAAATAGAATTATAACCTTGAGCAGTTCGAGGCAAAACAGTCACAAAATCCATGGCAATACATTCCCACTTCCACTCTGGAATTGGCAATGGCTTCAACAACCCAGCTGGTCTTTGGTGTTCAGCCTTCACCAGCTGACAAGTTAAACATTCCGAGACAAATCTGGTGATGTCTCGTTTCATCCCTGGCCACCAGTACAACTGCTTGAGGTCTTTATACATTTTAGTACTCCCCGGATGCACAGAGTATGGGGTTGTATGGGCTTCTTCCATCAAATTTGATCTCAAAGTATCCACTTGCGGCACCCAAATTCTTCCTTGAAGTCTGATTACGCTACCGTCTGAAAAATAGAGGCTGCCGCCTCTTTCCCTATCTTGTTTAACCCACTTCCGTAGTTGCTCATCCCTCATCGAATTTGGTCCAACAAATTTGATCTTACTGAGGTATCAGCTACGACTGAAT
Source organism: Dorcoceras hygrometricum (assembly GCA_001598015.1). Taxonomy (NCBI): domain Eukaryota; kingdom Viridiplantae; phylum Streptophyta; class Magnoliopsida; order Lamiales; family Gesneriaceae; genus Dorcoceras; species Dorcoceras hygrometricum. The sequence continues at coordinate 39,645 of KV003189.1, read as the reverse complement.
TGCAGCTGCTGGGTACCAGCTCTAAGCCAAACTTCTCAATATCAGATGCCAATGGTTTTCGGATGATGAGTTGTGCTAGCCCAACAGACTTTCTACTTAAAGCGTCAGCAACCATGTTAGCCCTGCCTGGATGATAGCTGATCGTGCAGTCATAATCTTTCACCAACTCCAGCCATCTCCTCTACCTCATGTTTAATTCTTTTTGGGTGAAGAAATATTCCAGACTTTTGTGATCTGTGAATATCTCACACTTCTCCCCATACAAGTAATGCCTCCAAATCTTTAAGGCAAATACAACTGCTGCCAGCTCCAAGTCGTGAGTGGGATAATTCTTTTCGTGATTTTTCAGCTGTCGAGAAGCGTAGGAAATTACTCTATGATCTTGCTTCAAAACAGCTCCTAATCCCAATTTCGACGCATCTGTATAAATGATAAATTTCCCCTGATCAGACGGCATAGTTAGCACAGGAGCTTCAATCAACGCCTGCTTCAATTGCTCAAAGCTGACTTGGAATTCGGAGGTCCATTCAAATTTGCTCAACCTTCTAGTCAGCGATGTTAAGGGAACAGACATTTTCGAAAATCCCTTAATAAAGCGCCTGTAATATCCCGCTAACCCCAGAAAACTCCTAACTTCTGAAATAGAGGTTGGTACTGGCCAATAGCGAACGGCTTCCACCTTTGCTGGGTCTACTTCCAATCCATCTTTGGATATAATATGCCCGAGAAAAGAAACCTTTTCCAGCCAAAAGTCACACTTGCTAAACTTGGCAAACAGCTGCTTGTCTTTCAAAATCTGAAGCACTGTTCTTAGGTGGTTTGCGTGCTCTAGTCTATTCTTGGAGTATACCAAAATATCGTCAATAAACACAACTACAAATTTATCTAAAAGGGTTGGAAAACTCTATTCATCAAGTCCATAAAAGCTGAGGGAGCGTTAGTAAGTCCGAAGGGCATTACCAAAAATTCATAATGACCATATCGTGTTCTAAAGGCTGTTTTGTAAACGTCTGCTGGTTTTATCTTCAATTGATGATAACCAGACCTCAAATCAATCTTAGAGAAAACTACCGATCCCTTCAACTGATCAAACAGATCCTCAATTCTAGGAAAGGGATACTTATTCTTAATCGTCGGCTTATTCAACTCTCTATAGTCTATACACAGCCTTAGACTCCCGTCCTTCTTCTTGACGAACAAAACAGGGGCTCCCCATGGTGATGTACTTGGTCGAATAAAACCCTTGTCCAGCAGCTCTTGTATTTGCTCTTTTAATTCTTTCATTTCTGATGGATCAAGACAATAAGGTGGTCTAGAAACTGGTGCTGCTCCTGGCACTAAATCAATTGAGAATTCCAATTCCCTATCAGGTGGCAGTCCGCATATGTCTTCTGGAAAAACCTCGGGGAATTCGTTCACTACCTCAACATCTGAAAGTGGAGGTTTACTGGTAGCTACTAAAGAGGATAGACTTATAAAAAATCCTAATCCTCCTTTCCTCAAACAACTCTGCGCCTTGAGAGCTGAAATAATTCGAGGGATTTTACACATCTGACCGGCCTCGAACGCAAACCAGTCTCCTCTTGGAGGTTTCACCACTACGGTTCTAAGCTTGAAATCTATCACGACTCCGTATTTAGTCAACCAATCCATTCCTAAAATCAGATCAAACTCAGGCATAGGTAATATAATTAAATCAGCAGTAACTGAATGCCCTTGAAGTCTAAGTTCTAAGTCACGAAACAAGTTATGGGATACCAGCTCTTCTCAGAGGGCACTGTTATGCAAAATCCTATAGTCACCTGATCTGGTCTAACAGGTAATTTCTTAGCAAAATCTGCTGCTATAAATGAATGTGTAGCGCCTGAATCTATTAGAGCTAAAGAGGGAATTCCAGCGATCAAGATCTTACCCGTAGCCACTGTAGAGTCTGGATTGGCTTGCTCAGCGTCATGACGTAAGCTCTACTGGTCACCAACTGTTTCGTCTTCGGGCAGTCCTTAATAACATGCCCTGGCAATCCACATCTGTAACAAACATTCTGTCCCTTTCTACAAGGACCAAGGTGGTTCTTCTGGCACTTGGGGCACTGAGGTCTACTGCCGACTGCTGAAACCGTGCTAATGGGTTGCACAACCAAAGGTTTCTGCTCCAGAGGCTTCTGTTCCTGTGACCGCTTCTGATTCTTATATGGCTTCTTGGGTGGTCGCTGGTCTTTCTGTTGAAAGGCCTGTCTCTTCAGCTGTCGCTCTTCCACAACAGCTTCCAAATCTTGATCAGCTCTTAGAGCCTTGTCAACCGCTCCTCGATAATCTTTTGGTTCTACCAGCCTCACATCATGCCTGAGCGCTGGTTTCAATCCATCGACAAAATGTCGCAATTTCTCCTTAGGATCAGCGCCAATCAGCGGTACAAAATAACACTCTCGTTCTAACTTTCGAACATATTCCTGGACATTCATGTCCCCTTGCTTGATCATCAAGAACTCTCTTTTGAATTCAGACCTCTTATCCTCTGTGAAATACTGTTCAAAGAACACCCGCTTGAATTCCTCCCAGGGGAGATTTTTCACATCTACGGTTAACTTTGCTCCTTCCCACCAGAGCATTGCATCATCCCTCAACATGTAGATCACACATCTGGATCTTTCTAAATCTTGCGTCTGAAGATACTCAAATATCACCTCCATTGATTTAATCCAGCTTTCGGCGATGAACGGATCTGTGGTGCCACTAAACTCCCTTGGCTTCTGTCTTCGAAATCGTTCTTGAGGGTCATCATTGCTAGGTCCTCTACTACTGGAGGATTGACCATTGCCTCTCCCCTGTTGTTCTACCAGCAACCTTAGAAGTTTCTGCAATACTAGCGTTACTATCAGGACTGGGTTCATCTTCAGGGGCATTCCTCCTCCCTCTTCCCCAGCCAGACATCTTAATCTATAGCCCGTAATCCACCATATAAGAATATCAGAACATGCAAGAATATAAAATACATGCTTTAAAACATAAAAGAAAACTCACTGCCCCGAAGAGACGGTCGATGAAATCTGTTCCAGCAAGGAGTGCGTGTTTTTATCTCTGGACCATGCTCTGATACCATGTTTGTGACACCCAACCCCATGGGAACCACGGAATCAAGGAAAAAGGAATTAAAAGGAAATAGAGGGGCTGAAATAATAAATTAAGCAAGCTGTATTGCCTTGCTCAAAATAAAATCAAAGTACAACCGTTGGCGCCAAGAAATTAAAATCAGATTTCATTACAATTTCGAAGTACAAAATGCGAAGTCGCGATATTACAACTACTGAACTCTATTTGAATTCATCTTTGTTGTAACGGATCTCAATACAGATTTGACTAAGATCAAAGAGAACAAAAATAGCAAATACAAAATGAACATCGCGGAAACGCAGGCCTTCGATAAACACTAGCACGCCGCTACTGGTTCAAACTCCACCTCCCATCTGCTCCGGCACGGACTCACCTGCACCAAGAAAGCTAGTGAGCCTAGGGGCTCAGCAAGCAAAGCCGAGAGTAACAAAGCACAATATATGCAGGCGTACTACACTACATAAAACATCATAGTTTAAAGGAAGTCATAAAACATCGTTCGTCGTAAACGTCTGTTCTGGGAATAAAATCAAATCCCAGCGTTATCATTTTCATTAGACTTATGGCTCAGAAGCTCTACTTAGGTCCCGTTGCTCTCGATCGAATGACTACTGATATCAGTTACAATATGGTGAAATCTCACCCAATATGAAGGGGCAACCGACCCTCTCGTCTGCTGCTCGCCATTCCAATTTGGACCGTCTGTTATCCTTGCCATAAATCCTAAAGTCTGAAAATTTTCTTCCTTTAAACATCTACTGAACGGGATCAGATCTTAAAATCAGGGTTCACTTCATTTTAAATCATTTTCCATCAAAACATTTTTCACTGAGCATCCAGTTGAGACATAGGAAATTAGTCGTTGGTAAGAAAATTCAGACATTGGATATATATATGAATCAGTCGCAAGACACAGGAACCAGTCGCAAGACACAATACCAGACGCAAGGTACAGGAACCAGTCGCAATACACAATACCAGACGCAAGGTACAACAACCAGTCGCAAGACACAATACCAGACGCAAGCAACGGTAAACCAGTCTCAAGCAAACCAGTCGCAAGCAACAGTAAACCAGTCGCAAGACTCAACGACTGAACACAACACTTAGGAATATGCTCAACACAAGGGTGACTGCTAAAATGGGAACTACTAATTACGAACGTAGTACCGCATCATCTCAATCAACAACTACGTTACCAGTTATCGCCTATCAAACCAGACTTAACTACTGATTCAATTAGCAACTCCGATTACATAGCGTCAACTTCCGATGATACCATCTACCAGAAGAAAAAGAAGGACTTTGCAACTTTACGATGAAATAGAAATCTGAAATGCTCAGCGTTTAAAATAACATCAACATCTTCAACGTCAACTTCGAAAACACATTTTTGAGTTCCAACATAACCCACTGTGAACCCGAACATTAAACATTCATATCAATATCAGCAGAACATGAACAAAGGATGATATTAAACATAACTTAGGCAAGAATCATGAAACGAAACGAGAACAATGCATATGCTTTCATGGCATAGCAAGAATCAGATTTACTTGCCTCAATAAGAAGAAATCACGAGATACAGCAGGTCACGAACAGAGAGTCCTCCCGAGCGCGACGATAAGCTTCCTATTTTCTTTGATGCAAAAATGAGTATTTTCTTGCAAAGGAATGAACTTATAGCTCACATGGACAACGGCATGGGGGTCTGATTTGCAACAGGGAGAAATACTTGAGTAGGCATGGTAAACCATGCGTACTTCAGAAAATTTTATTTAAAATTCCCTGTCAATATTTTGATATGTAAAAGTACTACCCAAAATCTGAAACTTAACCATTCCCCCATCCAACATCATTTTATTTGTAAAGTTTGAAAATTGCTTAGCCATGCTCGGGTGACAGCTGATCGGATCTCTGCACCTTATGAAATCTGAAAATGAGAAATCAGCTATTCGAACAAATGACAATGCTGAAATATGAAATTAGAAATGGGTTCTCAAATTATAAGGATTTAGAATTTGTGGTCTTATCGATTTTTGGGGCGTTACAAGGATCTGGCTCATACTTTCTCAACATAGACACATGAAAAACATCATGTAATGAGGACAGATCTGGCGGCAATAACAAGCGATAAGCCAAAAGATCGATCCTCTCCACAACCTTAGAAGGTCCAACATAACGAGGAGCTAACTTTTCCTTGAGATCAAATCTCATCACACTACGAAAAGGAGAAACTTTCAGGAAAACCAAATCTCCAATCTGAAACTCTAGAGGCCTACGCCTTCTGTTCGCATAGCTAGCTTGGCAATCTTGTGCAGCTTCCATACGCTGTCGAATCAGATCTACTTGATCTCTCATCTGCTGCACAAATTCTGGAGAAGAAATCTACTTCTCCCACACTTCTTCCCAACATATAGACGATCTGCACTTCCTGCCATACAAAGCTTCAAATGGTGCCATTCCAATTGTGATCTGGTAGTTGTTATTATAAGAAAACTCAACCAAAGACAATGAACAGCTACCACTGAAATCCATCACCACAGCTCTCAACATATCCTCTAAAATCTGGATATTTCTCTCAGATTGGCCATCGGTTTGGGGATGATAAGCAGTACTCATAGCCAATCTGGTACCCAAAGCTGTTTGCAAACTCTTCCAAAACCTGGAAGTAAACCTCGGATCACGATCTGAAACAATGGATACAGGCACACCATGCAATCTCACCACGAAATCTATGTACAGCTTCGCCATCTTCTTCAAAGAATTCTTCATATTGTACGGAATAAAGTGAGCAGACTTCGACAATATGTCAATAACAACTCACACAGCATCACAACCTCTACTGGAACGAGGCAAGTGCGTCACAAAATCCATATCTATGTGCTCCCAATTCCATTGGGGCACCTCTAAGCTCTGCAATAAACCACCAGGTGTCATCCTTTCTTCCTTTACTTGCTGACAATTCAGAAAACGCGCAACAAAATCATCACATCACTCTTCAAACCTGCCCACCAGAAGTGCGGCTTCAAGGCATGGTACATCTTCCTTGCACAAGGATGGACACAATGTCTACTCCATTGTGCTTCTCTCAAGATCTTCTCCTTCAAATCAATCAGATTCGGCACTACCAACCTGCCACGAAATCTCAAACAACCATAAGATGAGACAGAATAATCTTCCAACTGTCCAGCTCTAACTTTCAACTTCAACTCATGCATAGATGGATCTGTTCTCTGAGCTGCTCTAATACTCGAAACAATCTGTGGCTCAAATTGAAAAGAAGAAACCACCACATAATCCTCACCTGGATAAAACCGCCAACCAGTAGTGCTTAGATGCTCATGAACCTTCGAAATCTGCAACGAAGCAAGCATCGCCACTTGAGCCTTTTTCCTGCTCAATGCATCAGCAATTACATTCACTTTCCCAGGCTGATATTGGATCTCACAATCAAAATCCTTTAGCAACTCCATCCAACTTCGCTGTCTCATATTCAAATCCGGCTGAGAAAACACATAATGAAGGCTTTTGTGGTCGGTATACACCACAAACTGTTCGCCATACAGGTAGTGGCGCCAAATTTTCAAGGAAAAGACACTGCTGCCAACTCCAAATCATGAACTGGGTATCGAGTCTCATGCGGTTTCAACTGACGAGAAGCATACGCAATGACTCGACCATTCTGCATCCACACACAACCCAATCCGTTCAAAGAAACATCCGAACAAACTACAAAACCACCTGAACCTGAAGGCAAATCTAACACAGGCGCAGAAGTTAGCTTCTCTTTGAGCAACAGAAAGTTGTTCTCACACTGCTCAGTCCAAAAAAATCTCTTGTCCTTCTGGGTCAACTGCGTCATAGACTTAGCTATACTAGAGAATCCCTCGATAAAACGTCGATAATAGCTAGCCAAACCCAAGAAACTACGAATCTCTGAAACATTCTTGGGACGCTCCCAGTTAACAACAGTCTCAACTTTACTGGGATCCACAGAAATACCTACAGCTGAAACAACATGACCCAGAAATACAATCCTGTCCAACCAGAACTCGCACTTGGAAAGCTTAGCATACAGCTGCGAGTCTCGAAGTGTCTGGAGAACCAGCCTCAAATGCTCTTTGTGCTGCATCGCAGTATTCGAGTACACCAAGATGTCATCAATGAATACAATCACAAACTGATCGATGAACTCCCGAAAGACTCGATTCATCAGGTCCATGAAAACTGCAGGGCATTCCTCAAACCAAAAGGCTAACCAAAAACTCATAATGCCCGTACGAACAGCAGTTTTCGCAACATCTTACTCCCGAATGCGCAACTGATGGTACCGCGAACGCAGATCGATCTTCGAATACACGACTGAACCTTGCAATTGGTCAAACAAATCATCGATCCTCGGCAAAGGGTACTTGTTCTTCACTGTCGCCTTATTCAGTTGCTGGTGCTAAACGATACGGGGCTCGCGAGATCGGAGCTGTACCAGGTACCAACTCAATGCTAAAGTCGATCTACCTTCTCGGAGGAAAACCAGGAATCTCCTCAAACACATCGGGGAAATCACGGGCGACCGGGATGTCACTAAGCTCCACACACGAATAAAGGATAGCATCCAAGTATAGATCATAAAACCAACGCTTTCTAACGACAACAGGCTAAACATCTCCATCACAGAGATCAAAGGAATCTTCGACTGGGAATCGTGGCCATAGAAATTCCATTTCTTGCCAGACTGAGGCCTAAAACTCACAACGCCATGGAAACAATCCACGGTGGCCCTATAGCTAGATAACACGTCCATTCCCACTATGCAGTCTAAATACCACATCACTAGCCTGATCATATTCGCTAAGAACACATTCTCACCAAACCTAAGAATGCTGAAACGGCCTAAACCGCGTCTCCTATCCTCTGCTGCGGATTAAGGAAAGAACGACCTTGAGATGACCCGCCAGAACGACCCTGAGGTAGGGCTGCGGCGTGCTGCGATCCAGCCAAAGGACACACTCTCGCAAAGTGTCCATACTGCCCACAATTATTACATGCACCCTGCAGGCCAATACACTGCGTCGTAGGATGCTTTCCTCCACACTGGCCACAAAACTCGGCCCTGGGACTACTGCTGCTAGAACTGCCCGAACCAGAAGAACTAGAACCCGACTTCTTCTTGAACTGGTGACCACGAGGTCTAAAACTATGGCGTCCAGACTGTTGGGCTGTCTGCTGCTGGGTGGCTGGGATGACTGCGAATAATGGAAAGGTTGCACCCGCGGAACCATGGGACGATTACCTTGCACCACTTGAGGCCTAACACGAGACCTACGATTTTGCAGTCCCTCCTCAATATCTATAGCCCTGTCCACCGCCTTCGCATAACTAGTCGGTGAACTCGCCAGCACCAAAGAATACAGATCCTCATTCAGCCCCTCCAAGAACTTGTTCCTCTTTGCCCTCTCTCGGCCAGAAACATGCGGAACATATGCAAGAAGAGAAGAAAACCTCCGGGCATACTCTCCTATAGACAAAGTCCCCTGTACCAGGTTATCAAACTCACGCTCTCTGGCGTTAACAAAGGATTCTGGAACGTACTCCTGATGGAAGGCAGTACAAAACTGTTCCACGTGATCCCTACACCAGTCTCCTCGAGAGTCCTCGAAGCGCCTCTCCACCAACGCTCAGCATTCCTCCTCAACTGGAACGTAGCCAAACTCAACATACGCTCGTCATCGTACCTCACACGATCAAACAAGCCGGTAATGTGCTGCAACCAGAACTCCGCATCGGAACTAGACTCATCACCGTTAAACGTCTGAGGATTCATCCGCTGAAACCTCGCCATCACAAGTTCCATGTCGTCCACACGGGCTGCCATCTCATCTACCTCAACCTCAACCTGACTAGCACGTCTACGAAGAGGAATAATACGCTGTAACTCATCGTTCTGAACCTCTGACTCTTCCAGAATCTGTCCTCTACCTCTACCCCTACGTCTAGGCGGCATCTACGAAGGCAATTAACATTTAAGGTCACACAGCAACAAGTATATCACATAGCAAATGAATCACATAGTCATGCACATGCAACAAGCAACACTGTGCCTAGACTCAAGTGTGATAAAAAGAAATTGAGCTTATCCCAGCTTAAGCTCTGATACCAAAACTGTCAGGCCTCGTGCTCAATCAGAGATAAAACACGCAATAAACCAAGGCGGAAGCATTAAAATAGTGGCTAAAATTTTTCGCTTTGGCCTGACTTAGAAAACATAAGTTAAAAATACATTGATATCCAAAATACTAGTTTTACAACACTGAAAACCCAATACAACAACTAAGATCAATACAAACATGGAGTGACTCCCAATCAATAAACAGATTAGTCTCTCGCTCAACATAGATACAATAAAATATCACAAGAATATAATATGTATCTACTACATATAACTGGGACACTCTACCAACCTCCCGGGGCATTACCAGCTGGATCAAATCCACGACCAGCTGAGAAACCATGATAACCTGAAACACACACAGGCAGACAAGACAAAAAACAAGAATTCCCTTTCCAACTGGAAGATAGTGGCCACGGGGTGTGTGAGTATATGGGAGCTACCCACTCGTCTCAACACACGGTACCAGATGCACAACACATCAGTCAACCTGCTGTTGCCCAACTCATGAGATGTGGGAGCTATCCACTCCGCTCATAGTGGCTAACAGATCCCAGCAGGGAGATGAGGGTGACGGGAGTTACCTGCTCGGCCTCCAAAACAAGCATCCTAGTACGCACAGATCAATAAAACAAGGCACAAAAATAAACAAGATCTGAGCTCAACATGAATAATGCGTGTATGAAATTTAACAGTTTTCAATAAACAACACAGCAGAAGCAAGCAATAACAACACAGAAGCATACACAGCAGCACACATAATATCCATGCCAAATCCAACGCTCTAAAACAAGCTCACATCCGTACCTTAGTTCTGAGCTACAATTAGCACACAAGCGGTCCCGAGCAACCAGATCTGAAACCTGCTAAGTCAAATAACAACGCTAACTCAGGGACGCAAAGCTCAGAGCTACGAACTGGGAGCTACGAACTCAACCAGCTCTTTCCTACCCTTCTAGCTCAACAAACAGCTCTAAACGAAGCGCAAGGTAGGAACTAACACTTACCCAACAAGCTACCTGAACGGCATAAGCGAAATATCTCAAGCTAGCAGACTACACAAAGCAGCTTCCTTCGCGATCTACTTACAACTAATCGCAAGCCTACGAAAGAGGTGTAGAACGAAGCGCCTTTGCAAGAGAAGTCCAGCGCTACCACTCTCGCATCCATCGGAGCTGTCTACCGTCGACAATCGAAGAAGATAAGATTCGGTGAACAGTAGCTAGGATATCGGGATAGGGTAAGGTTACGAGAAATATTTCTAAGTGTCGGGAAACAATAGCAAGACTATGATCAAAGTCTTCTATAAATACTACTTATGTTCCCCAAATCTGATGAACAGTAACCACCGACATTACTGGCTCAAAGCTGTTCCCAACTCAGATCTGAGTAACACTCCAGATCTGGACCATACGCTAAACATATTTGGAACTTATCCAAACGACGTCGCACCAAGGACCGCTCGCTCACTAGGAGACGTCATCCCGCTAACCACATCTGAAACGCTAAACGACATCGCATCGCGTCCACCAAGATGTCATCAAAACGTCTCCGCATCGCAACCCAGATCTGAAAGATCAGATCTGATACCAACACTAACCAGCGATAACTGAAATCCAAAACGACATCGTACTGCTTTCCGGTCTAACCAACCCGAAACCGGTCTACAGTAAACTCTCGAACCAAGCTGGTTCACGCAGCGCTAACAACTAACGCAACTCAAATCTGATTCTACCAAACGACGACGTATCACTACCCGCGCAGGATGTTCAACCAGCGAACTTAAACACTTAACGATAATCAGATTTGACCTCAAACTTCACGTCCAATCGACCAACACCAAATCCGAAGATACCAACCAGCACTTTTCTATTCTCCGAATCTGATTACTACCTCGTTGAACTCTATAACTGTCCAGATCTGTTCTAAACATACAAAATAGAAACCCGATATGCTCACCAAGCATACCAACTCAAAACTGGCCCATCCCAGATCTGTTCAAGCCAAATATGGTCTATGTTAAACCTGATTAATTAACTCAATTAATCCAATAATATTTCGGGTCTCACAACCAGAGTTGTGCTTGTGACCTAGCTCCTTCTTGGGGAGGTATTGTTTGGGAGATTGTTGTCAAATTCGAGTCAAGCGAGCACACCATCGCTACCTTGAAAAGTCATGTGCTCGATGAGCTCGAGACGATGAAAGAGACCCAAGCCGATTGGGAGGATCTCTGGGGCAGCTAGAGGCCATAGTCCAAGATTTCAAGGCAAGCATCAAGGGGATGTAGGAAGATCTAGCACTATGCAAGCAAGCTGCAGCTAGTGGGGGCACTAGCCAAAATGCTACTAGTCCAAGGGTGGACTACCAAATGCCGGCAGATGCCAATGGCGTGCGGGACACCAAGGGGGTCGATAATTTTTTGTTACGATTAGAGCAGTAAGTCGAGGGCTAAATATTGTTGAGGAGACAATCAATGTAAAGACCGCTACCCTTTACCTCCTAATAATGCAATTCTTTGGTGGAGTAGGAAACATGACGACATCGAATGAGGCCCTTGTCGTATTGATATTTTGGACGAGTTCAAGAAAGAACTCAAGCGTCAATTTTATCTCGACAACGTAGTGTACAAAGCTCGGAAGAATTTGCTAGAATTGAGGCATCGAGGCACCATTTCTGAGAATGTAAAGGAGTTCACACTTCTTATGCTTCAAATCCCAAGCTTTTCCGAGGCGGATCTTTGTTACTTTTTATCGATGGTCTAAAAGCATGAGTGAGACAAGAGCTTCAATGGCGGGATATAAAGTCGGTTGATGAAGCTATTGCAGCTACCGAGGCCCTTACCGAGTTCCAACCATGGAACAAGGAGAATCCAAGAAGGAGAAGTGGAACTACAGAAGGGGTGGGGGAGAGAAGTGGCATAACAACGATCGAGACAATCGGGACGAAGGCAACGGTCTTCCAAGCAAGGAGACAAAGGAGCTACTCACAAAAACTACGAGGAGAAAAAGGCCGACTTTGTACCAAAAGGAGGATGCTTCGTGTGCAAGGGGCCCAAGCAATGAGAAATTGTCCCAAACTTGGCTCACTATCAGCAATGGTGGAGGGACAAGAGGCCGAAGCTTGCAATGATGTGGAGGGAAGTAAGATCAGTTCTCTCCAACTTCTTAATGCTCTTGAGGCCAACCCGATGCCCACACCATAAAGCAAAGGGCTGATGTTTGTGGAAGCAATTATTAATGGGAAGCCCACTAAGGCGTTGGTGGACACCGGAGCAGCCCATAACTTTGTGACCGAGGAGGATGCCAAGAGGGTTGGCTTGCGATTGACAAGATGGCAAGGTATGCTCAAGACCATCAACTCCAAGGCACAACCACTCATCGGAGTATCCCGAGGCGTAGAGCTACGCCTAGGCACTTGGAATGGCCAAGTGGATTTTTCCGTGGCACCAATAGATACTTCAAAGTCGTTCTAGGCATGGACTTTTTACGCAAGGTAACCGTTATCCCCATTCCTTCTTTCAATTATGTTTTCATTTTGGAGAAGGTATCTCCGTGTATGGTGCCAACAATCGAGTCACCTGACGGGCAACATGAGGTCAAGCACTTGTCGGCAATGAAAATCACCAAGGGGGTGGAGAAGGGCGAACCGACATACTTGGAAACGTTGAAAGATGATGTGCGGGATGATAAAGAGGAGGACGTGCCACCCCTCATCAAATAAGTCCTTGAGGAGAACAAGGACGTTATGACCACCGAACTACCCACAAGCTTCCACTAAGGAGAGAGGTGGACCACAAGATCGAATTGGAGCCAAGTGCCAAACCACCCGCCATGGCACCTTACCCAATGGCACCATCGGAGTTGGAGGAACTCCGCAAAAACTTACGGAGCTGCTGGACATGGGGAATATCCGGCCATCAAAATCACCGTACGACGCACCGGTGCTTTTTCAGAAGAAATAGGACGGGTCCTTGAGGATGTGTGTGGACTATCTGGCATTAAACATAGTAACCATCAAGAAACGCTATCCCGTTCCCCTGATCGCAGATTTGTTCGATAGACTTGGTGCAGCCAAAATATATACCAAGATGGATTTGGAAAAGGGCTACTACCAAGTTAAGAATTGTCGAAGGAGATGAGCCGAAGACGACAGGTATTACCCCGATATGGATCATATGAGTGGTTAGTCATGCCCTTTGGACTAACCAACGCTCCCGTAACCTTTTGCACATTCATGAACAAAATTTCCCAACCATACTTGGACCGGTTCGTGGTGGTCTATCTGGATGACATTGTGATTTATAGCAACTCCATGGAGGATCATGCCAACCATCTACGCACCTTCTTTAAAGTATTGCGTTAGAACGATTTTTATGTGAAGAATTCTAAGTGCTTGTTTTCCAAGGAAGAGGTTCCCTTTCATGGCCATATTATCGGTCATGGGAAGCTTCACATGGACGAGTCCAAGGTGAAGGCAATCATGGAATGGGAGGCGCCAACAAAGGTAACCGAACTACGATATTTCCTTGGATTGGTTAACTATTACCGCAGGTTTATCCAAGGATACTCAGCTTGAGCAGCACCATTGACGGACCTTCTCAAGAAAAGAAGAGTATGGGATTGGTCCGAGCAATGTGAGGAGTCCTCCAAGGACATGAAGGCAGCGGTAATAAGTCAAGAGCCGATCCTAGCCTTGCCCGATTTCACCAAGGCGTTCGGACCTCACACAGATGAATCAGACTTTGCTATTGGATGTAAGAGGGGCATCCGATCGCATTTGAGAGCCGCAAGCTAAATGACACCGAGCGATGGTACACAGATCAAGAGAAAGAGATGACCTCTGTTGTTCATTGCTTACGCGTTTGGAGACATTTCTTGCTTGGGTCACACTTCACCATCAAGACGGATAGAGTTTCAAAAAGTTATTTCAAACTCAGAAGAAGTTGTCACCCAAGCAAGCACGATGGCAAGACTTCTTAGCGGAATTAGACTACACATTGGAGTACAAGCCAGGAAAGGCCAATGTTCTAGCCGACGCATTGAGTCGGAAGGCAGAGCTTTCAGCCTTGAGCCTATCCAAATGGGAGATAAAGGGACGAATCAAGGAGGGCTCGGAGCATGACCCGATGGCCAGAGAGCTGGTGAATCTCTACACACAGGGAAATACTAAGCAGTTTGGGTAGATAACGACCTACTCTACACCAAAGGGACGACGCTTGTTTGTTCCCAAGTCGGACAATTTGAGATGGGACCTTATTCGGGAGTGCCACGACACCCGATGGGAGGGACACCTGGGACAAAGACGTACCTTGGAACTGCTTGAATCCTCGTACTTGTGACCACAAATGCAGGATAGTGTGGAACTTTATGTGAAGACTTGTCTTGTGTGCCAACAAGACAAGGTGGAGAAAAAGCAACCCTCGGAACTACTTGAGCCACTACTCATTCGGATCGACCATGGACTCCATTACCATGGACTTCATCAGTGCATTTCCAAGAGGGTTATGGATCCATAATGGTAGTAGTGGATCGATTCTCAAACTACGGGACATTCATAACTTGCACGAAGGATTGACGGCAGAGGAGGCTACTAGAGCATTCTTTTAAAAATGTGGTAAAAGTATTGAGGGTTACCTCGAAGCATTGTGAGTGATTGAGACCCCCATGTTATGGGACGCTTGTGGATGGAGTTTTTCAAACTTCTAGGATCACAGTTGTGTTTCTCGACAAGCTTTCACCCACAAATCAATGAGCAAACTGAACGGGTGAATGCCTTGCTCGAGTTTTACCTGTGGCAATTTTTTAGTTTCAACCAGCGATAATGGGCCAAGATCTTGGATGTGGCACAATTTTCTTACAAATTGCAGCGGAGCGAGGCTATGGGATGATGTCCGTTCGAGTTAGCTACGGGACAACAACCTTTTTCTCCACATACTTTGGCAACAGGACTCGATGATGGTAGGAGTCCAGGTGCGACCAAGATGGCCAAGTCATGGGAAGAGCAAGCGGACTTAGCATGATCCTGCTTGGAGAAGGCTCGCAAGAGGATGAATAAGTGGGCCAATGAGAAAATTCATCCAAAGGAATATCTCATTGGGGACCAAGTTCTTGTGAAGATACTTCCTCAACAATTCAAAACATTACGAAGCTTGAACAAAGGATTGCTACGAAGGTATGAAGGACCATTTCCCTTTTTTGCTAAGGTAGGCAAGGTGTCTTACTGAATCAACCTACCTAGAACTCTGAAGATCCATCTGGTCTTGCACGTAAGTATATTAAAACCCTACCATGAGGAAATGGAGGGCTCAAGCCGATGGCAATCACATCGAGCACCACCTGTGGTGACCAAGTCTTATGACAATGAAGTGGATGAGGTGCTCGCAAGAAGAATTCAACGATAACGTGGCATGCCTCCCCGTAATCAATACTTAATCCGATGGAAGGGGCTACTTGAGTCCGCAGCAACATGGGAGTTTGAAGAAGAATTGTGGTAGTTATGAAACTTTCTTCACGAGTACGAGTCAATGAGGGCATCACCGAATCAGGTGGGGGAGGATGTTACAACCCACCACTTTTGGGCCAAGTCTTGTGGAGTTTGAAGCCTAGAGGTTACTTTTGATCCAACAAGACTAGCCCTTCTTCTTAGCCCAAGTTCTTTGGGCCCAACTTGTAAATAGCCTTCTAGATTCTTCTCTCTCTTTGTAGAGTTTTGTAGACTATTCTAGATTAGCCTTGTAAATACTTAGAATAGTAGGATGTTGCAGAGGATTTTAGAAGACTTAGCCTCCACGGTCAGATCAAGTTGATCTCAACCATCCATTAAGGAGGTGGATCACTATAAATAGGTGTAGGGACTTCATTTGTAAGCATCCAAGCAAGTATTCAAGCAAGCAATATTTAGCAATACAAACACTTACCTTCCAACATTTCTTTCTTGCCAACACTGTTGGATCTATGTTTACAGATCAGAATCTGAATTTTGATTAACACAAAATCTGCAATTATTCTACTAACGATTTACGTGTGATGTGCAGTGCACTTGATTAAGAAGGCAGGGAAATATCCAAAATGGAACAGTAAGGGGATGCCTAAGCTGGTTCGATTGAAGATATCTATGCTGGAACAGTGAGGGGATGCCGAGCTGGTATAGAAGCAGAGATCCAGGTTGCAGGGAACATCAAGCTGGTTCACCAGCTTGGTACAAGAGCAGTCTAGAGATCAAGCGCAGTGAAGAGTTAGTGAAGAGCAGAATTGTTCAAGTGCAGATCAAGTGCAGCGTACAAGTGCAGTGTTCAAGTTCCGATTAATATACATGCGCAGTGATCAAGTGTAAATCAGATCACTAAGCACAACTATAATCAGTTCATCATAGGAATCGGAACTGATTATAATATAATCACTGGTGATGGATTGCAGCTCTACGAGGATAAGGTTTAAATTATCCTCGAAGAACTGGCTCATTCAAACAGTTGATTGACTGTGTGCTTGCTGATGGTTTGGGAGAGGTGTCTGAATGGAACAAGAGAACAAGCAAGTAACACAGTGGCTCTTGACGAGAAGAATAAAGCCTAGCTGGTTAAGGACAAACCAGCTTTAACTGAAGAAGACCAGCTTGGAGAAGAGAAAATCGGATGGAGAAGATCCGATCAAGCTGGATGCTTATGAGAGAGATGGACGCAGGAGTCTGTGATCGTGAACAATGTCAACGCCTATGGTGACGTGAAGGCGGAACTCCTGTAGTAAAAGAATCAACCAGCTGTGTGAGGACTAGAAATTGTTAAGTATGATTTATTAGCTAATCAGATTTGGATTAGGATTAGCTAATTGAGTTTCTGATTATTGGGTTTTCAAATGAGAAGATTTGGTGATTTTCAGAATTTCAGATTTGAGTGAAATCTGGATGTTCAGATCTGTCCCTCGCGTGTTTCGTGAATTGCCGCAAGCAGGGAGTGAAACGCTGTCGTTTGAGGTGCTAGTTAGATATGACGTTGCAAGAGGTAATGCGATGTCGTATCGAGTATTCAGATTTGACACTAGTAAGTGGAATCTTTTTAGCGGGCATGAACAGATGTGAGCGTTTATGTGGTCAAGTCTGGATTAACGTTAGCGGGATCTATTGCGAGAGCGGGACCCCTATGCTACGTCGTTTTGTTAAGAAGCGCGACACCGTTTTGATTAGAAGCGCGTGTTCTGTTTGGAGAGTCATATTTGAGATAGCGTAGTCAGAGGTGAGTGAAAGCTGAGGCCAGATTTGAGGGACTTCTGTTTTAGCGATGGGATCTGGATTTTTCGGTGATTGATTTTCACTGTAGCATGGACTTGGGGAATTTAAACTAAGTGTCGATCAGCACTTAGAGTATTTTTCGAACCTGATATTCTTATCTTCATCCCGATAACCCTCGATTGGTACTGTTCATCCGAACCCTATTTCCGTCGATTGCCGTCATTTTACGCCACCGTTTGGAGCAAGATTGGTAGCGCTGAGCTCGTCTTCACTAAGCGTTCGATTGATACCAGTTGGAGACTAGAGTCACGGGAATTGAGGAGCGCGAAGATGTGGCAGTGTTTGTGTATCTTTGTGATTGTTGAACCATAGTTCTTCTGTTCTTTAGCAGCTTTGGGTAAGTGATTTATTTATATTTTAAGCTTCGTTGAGAGCTGAGTGGTGCTCTGTAGAGTTGAGGTAGCTGAGTAAGCTACGAGGCTTTAGAATTTAAGCCGTGTGAGTTCAGATTTGAGTTGATATTGAGATATCTTAACAGATTTGAGCTGGTAGTGGCTTGTTGAGTTCGTTGTGAAGTTGTTAGGGCAGTAGACGTGTGCTGGTTGCTGCGCCCTTGTTTTTGTAAGATCTGTTGAGGTAGAAGCTGAATTGAGGTACGAATTGAGCTAGATTTTAGCAGCTTTATTATCAGCTTTGGGATATTTCTTTCGTGTATTAGCTGATGTGACTTGTGTTGATTGTATGGTGATTCTGTGCTCATATTTGTTTTGTGCGTGAAATATATGTATGATTTTTAAGCATGAGTCTGCTGTGCATTCACGCATACATATTGAGCCTGATTCCTTTGAGTCTGAATTCCTTTGCACTTTGTGGTCGGCCGGCTGAGTCGTCGCGCCTGAAAGGTCCAACGCTGCTTATGATGTGGTGGCCGGCTGAGTCATCGTGCTTGAATACCACTGCCTTGTGATGGTCGGCTGAGTCGTCGCACCTGAAGATCACAAGATGATGATGATTGATGAGATATGCACAGCTGAGTCGTTGTGCCTTGTCTAGCGATGATTCTTGGTAGCCCCTTTCATGCATTGCACAATTTAGATATTGCATTGTCTGATAAGATAGATGATTTTATTGTGCTCTTCATACTGAGGTTTGACTTCATTTATTTTTCCTGTTTTGGGCTGTTTTGGTCGGCGTTGGCCATTACAGGTTCTTCAGGTAACCAGGCTGGACAGAGTGGAGCTTCAGCTGCTCGATCCCATTTTTGATTTGAGTCCCAGTTGTATTGATATATTATATTGAGCCAGGGGATGTCGTGCGCCTTTATTATTGGGGGATCTGTAGTTGATTGACTACTTGTTTTATCGTATGTTGTATGAGTTTTGATTTAAACTCTTATTTTGAGTATGAATGTATTTTGAATGATATTGGATCAGGCACATATTCGAAAATTTTTAGCCCATATTTTTATGATGCTTCCGCATAGTTGTGACTGGTTGATGTATTAGCGCACCGGGCCTGACATTTTTGGTATCAGAGCTTAAACAAGGATAAGCTCATTTCTTTTGATCACACTTGAGTCTAGGCACAGAGTTTGAGTTTTGATTTTGACTGACTTTGTGATTGTGTGAAATTGATTATTTGCCTTTGTGATCTATCTACTTGTTCTTACCTCTGAGTTTTGGTAGATGCCGCCGAGGAGAGGTAGGAGTAGGATTGCTAGGCAGGTAGATGGGGAGTCTAGAGCCCCGGACAGTGATGAGGATGTTGAGCAGCAGGAGATACCTTTGCTCCGACGCGCTAGACAGACAGAGGTGGATGATGTGACTCGACATATTGGAGAGATGGAGCTAGTGTTGTCTAGGTTCCAGAGGATGAATCCTCCGATGTTTACTGGTGTCTAGGCTGGTCTGTTGGCTGAAGGCTGGCTTGAGCACATGGAATAGTTGTTTGACGCAGTGGAGTACTCTCCAGAGAGGAGGCTGAAGTTAACAGTGTTGCAGTTGAGAGAGCATGCTCAACGCTGGTGGAAGGGTACTTCTCGTGTCATGAGAGAGAATGGAGTTTTGATTTCTTGGGAGAGCTTGTGTGCAGCTTTTCGACAGGAGTATACCCCTGAGTCTTTCTATGACAACCATGAGTGGGAGTTCAACAATCTGAAGCAAGGGAGCTTTAGGGTGGCCGAGTATGCCAGGCAGTTTTCTTCGCTGTTGTCGTATGTTCCCCATGTTTCGAACCAGGAGAGGACGAAGAGGAACAAGTTTTTGAGAGGGTTGAGGCCCGAGTTGTTCCGTATGGTGTTAGCCGATTCCCCTGCGACGTATGCTGAGGCTGTGGATAGAGCAGTGGATATTGAGGAGAGTCTGATGGAGGTACAGAATCAGGTTCAGTCGATAGCTGGACGTAGTTTTCAACCTGTACCGGAAGCGATGCCTTCTTTCCAATCTCCTCAAGTGCCGCAACAGTCAAATCTTCAGAGGTTCAAGCCTCGAGGGAAACAGTTTAAGAAGCGTTCGAACTCGAGTTCTTCTGGTTCAGTGAGTTCTGATGGTAGTGGCTCCGGAGGAGGAGTGACTTGTGGACAGTGTGGAGGTCGTCATATGACTTCTCAGTGTCGTGGAGTTCAGGGCCTTTGCCATAACTGTGGGCAGCCTAGACATTTTGATCGAGTTTGTCCGGCTAGAGGACAGTCTTTGGGTCAGTCGCAGCAAGGTTCAACTGGTGGTTCTTCGCAGAGACCGCAACCTTTTGCTCAGTCCCAACGATTAGGTTTCCAACCCCGTGAACCGTCTAGGTTTGGTGGACCTTCGAGACCTCAATTTCCGGGACCGCAGCAGGCTCAGGTGAACGCCTTGACGAGAGCGGGTGGAGGATAGACCAGAGGGAGTGATTGCAGGTACTTGCTTTATCTTTGACTTTCCTGCACGAGTTTTGTTTGATACTGGAGCATCACACTCCTTCATTTTTGAGCTGTTTGTGTATGAGTGTGGGTTGAGTTCTTCCCCACTATGTGATGTTGTCTCTGTATCTACCCCTGCTGGCATGAGTTTGTTGTCCCGTGAGGTAGTGTTGGATTGTGTTCTTAGGTTTGATGAGAATGCGTTGGTGGCTAATCTGATTGTCCTGGAGATTAGAGATTTTGACTGTATCTTGGGAATGGACGTGTTGTCTAGTTATAGAGCGAAAATTGATTGCTTTCATGGTGTAGTGAGATTTACGCCTGAATTTGAAGAGAAATGGGATTTCTATGGTGCTGATTCGCGACCTAAGATTCCTTTGGTGTCTGCCATGGAGATGTTTAGTTTGTTGTCGCTAGAGAATTCAGGGTTTATGATCTATGCCTTGGATGTTTCCTGAGTATCGTGAGTAGGATTGAGCGATGTTCCAGTTGCTTGAGAGTTTCCAGACGTGTTTCTGGATGAGATTCCTGGATTCCCTCCGAGACGAGAGATTGACTTCAGCATAGAGTTGGTGCCAGGAACATCCCCGATTTCTAGAGCTCCGTATCGGTTGGCGCCAGCTGAGTTGAAGGAACTCAAATAGCAGTTGCGTGATATTTTAGATAAGGGCTTCATTAGACCGAGTATATCGTCCTGGGGTGCTCCGATTCTATTTGTGAAGAAGAATGATGGATCTATGAGGATGTCTGTGGATTTTCGACAGTTGAACAAAGCGACGATTAAGAACAAGTATCCGTTGCCGAGGATTGATGACTTGTTAGACCAACTGCAGGGATCTGCTGTATACTCTAAGATTGATCTGCGATCTGGTTATCATCAATAGCGGATCAGAGACGCTGACGTGGCGAAGACGGCTTTCAGGACTAGATATGGGCATTATGAGTTTTTGGTGATGCCTTTTGGATTGACGAATGCTCCTGCTGTCTTCATGGATTTGATGAATCGCGTCTTCAGTGAGTATATCGATCGTTTTGTGATTGTCTTCATAGATGACATCCTGGTGTATTCGAGGAACTTCAGAGAGCATAAAGAGCACTTAAGATTAGTTTTGCAGAAACTGAGAGACTCACAGCTGTATGCGAAGTTCAGCAATTGTGAATTATGGCTGGATAGAGTTGTCTTTTTGGATCATGTCATTTCAGCGCAAGGGATTTCTATGGATCCGAGTAAGGTCGAAGCAGTTCTTAATTGGGAGCGACCTAGGAATGTTTCTGAGATACGTAGTTTCTTAGGTTTGGCTGGCTATTATAGGCGTTTTATTGAGAAGTTCTCTTTGATAGCTAGGCCGATGACTCAGTTGACCCAGGCTGGCTATTATAGGCGTTTTATTGAGAAGTTCTCTTTGATAGCTAGGCCGATGACTCAGTTGACCCAGAAGAATAGGAAGTTTGTTTGGACTGAAGAGTGTGAGTCTAGTTTCCAGTTTCTTAAGGAGAAGTTGACTACTGCTCCTGTGTTAGCTTTGCCTTCGGGTTCTGGAGGTTTTTTAGTTTGTTCTGATGCCCGTCTGAGTGGTTTGGGTTGCGTGCTAATGCAGAACGGGTGTGTGATAGCTTATGCATCTCGACAGTTGAAGCCCCATGAGACGAGATAGCCCGTTCATGATTTAGAGTTGGCTGCGATAGTGTTTGCCTTGAATATTTGGCGTCACTATTTGTATGGTGAACAATTTGTGGTATACACTGACCACAAGAGTTTGAAGTATATCCTCACGCAGTCAGATTTGAATATGAGGCAACGTCATTGGATGGAGTTGCTGAAGGCTTTTGAGTGTGAGATTCAGTATCAGCCTGGGCGGATGAATTTAGTGGCCGATGCTTTGAATAGGAAAGCCCAACCTGCAATGTTGATGTCGATGAATATATCCAAAGTCCATGAGGATCTGGCGACTTCCGGATGGCGTTTTCAGTCAGGTGATCATTGCTTCGTGGTTTCTTCTTTTCAGGTTGAGCCACAGATTGTAGCAGACATTAGAACAGCACAGAGGTCTGATCCGTATGTTCATGAGTTGAAGATTAAGGCTCAGAATGGTCAGTTTGAGGATTTTTCTGTTGCTTCTGATGGATGCTTGAGATTTTGAGGTAGGTTGGTGGTTCCGAATTTAATTGATTTGAGTGAAGCCATCTTGAATGAAGCTCATTGTAGTCGATACAGTGTGCATCCGGGTAAGAAGAAGATGTATCATGCCCTGAAGTCTCACTTCTGGTGGGAAGGCATGAGGAATGACATCTCTGGATTTGTAGCTCGATGTTTGATTTTCCAACAAGTCAAGGCTGAGAGGATGAGACCTGGTGGATTGCTACAGAGTCTAGAAGTGCCTCAATGGAATTGGGAGCACATCGCCATGGATTTTGTGACTCATTTGCCTCGATCGAGTTGGGGATGTAACGCGATTTGTGTTGTCGTTGATAGAGTCTCGAAGTCAGCCCATTTCATTCTCTATGATGTGAGGTGCTCGATGAAGAAGATGGCACGACTGTACATTGACCATGTGGTGAGATTGCATGGAGTTCCGGTTTCGATAGTGTCTGATAGAGATCCGAGATTTATTCCCGATTTTGGAAGAGCTTGCAGACAACGATGGGTTCGAGATTGGTATGAGTACAACCTATCACCCACAGACATATGGTCAATCTGAGAGGACATTCAGATTTTAGAGGATATGATGCGAGCAGTTGTATTGGATTTCAGTGATGGCTGGCAGGATTCCTTGTCCTTGGTTGAGTTTACTTATAACAACAACTACTAGGTGACTATTGGGATGGCACCTTTTGAAGCGTTGTATGGTCGTAGTGTATATCACCGATCTGTTGGGAAGAGATTGGTGAGAAGCAATATTGGATTTCAGTGATGGCTGGCAGGATTCCTTGTCCTTGGTTGAGTTTACTTATAACAACAACTACTAGGTGACTATTGGGATGGCACCTTTTGAAGCGTTGTATGGTCGTAGTGTATATCACCGATCTGTTGGGAAGAGATTGGTGAGAAGCAATTGTCTACTCCTGAGTTTGTGCAGCACATGAAGGATCAGATTGAGTTAATTCGGAGTAGTATGAAAGCTGCTCAAGATCGACATGCTAGCTATGCTAACAAGAGACACAGACCTTTGGAGTTTGAGGTTGGCGATCAGGTGTTTCTCAAATTTTCTCCTTTCAAGAGCGTGATGAGATTCAGATTGAAGGGTAAATTGGCTCCTAGATTCGTTGGTCCCTTTGAGATTGTTGAGAGGATCAGACAGTTGGCTTATATATTGAGGCTGCCTGATGAGTTAGCGGCGATGCATGATGTGTTTCATGTGTCAATGTTGAGGAAATATGAGCCAGATCCGTCCCATGTGTTGATGACTGATGAAGTTGAGCTTGATTATACCTTGAGCTATGTGGAATATCCAGTGCAGATCCTGGATAGGAAGGAGAAGCAGCTGAGGAATAAGGCTATTCCGTTGGTGATGGTCCAATGGAGCAAGCATGGTCGTGAGGAAGCTACCTGGGAAGTTGAAGAGAAGATGAGACAGGAGTGGCCTCATCTGTTTGAGCTGTGACGACAGTAGTATTCCAGGTAACTTTCTGGATTGTTGATCTCGTGTTTGAATTATTTGTGCTATCGATTAGTGGTTGTTTAGCATTGAGTATGCTGGGCTGTATGGCATGGGTGTTTTTGGAATGGTGTCTAGTGTTCTGTGACGTGAAAATGCCATCTTGTTGTGATTTTTGTTCCTCGTTATTTTGAATCTGGTGCTACGAGTTGATTTCGAGGACGAAATCGATTTCTAGTGGGGGAGAATTTGAGGAATAGAAATTGTTAAGTACGATTTATTAGCTAATCAGATTTGGATTAGGATTAGCTAATTGAGTTTATGATTATCAGGTTTTCAAATGAGAAGATTTGGTGATTTTCAGAATTTCAGATTTGAGTGAAATCTGGATGTTCAGATCTGTCCCTCGCGTGTTCGCGTGAATTGCCACGAGCAGGGAGTGAAACGCTGTCGTTTGAGGTGCTAGTTAGATATGGCGTTGCGAGAGGTAATGCGATGTCGTATCGAGTATTCAAATTTGACACTGGTAAGTGGAATCTGTTTAGCGGGCGTGAACAGATGTGAGCGTTTATGTGGTCAAGTCTGGATTAAAGTTAGCGGGATATGTTGCGAGAGCGGGACCCCTATGCTACGTCGTTTTGTTAAGAAGCACGACACCGTTTTGACTAGAAGCGCGTGTTCTGTTTGGAGAGTCAGATTTGAGATAGCGCAGTCAGAGGTGAGTGAAAGCTGAGGCCAGATTTGAGGGACTTCTGTTTTAGCGATGGGATCTGGATTTGTCGCTGATTGATTTTCACTGTAGCATGGACTTGGGGAATTTAAACTAAGTGTTGATCAGCACAGAGTATTTTCGAACCTGATATTTCTTATCTTCATCCCCGATAATCCTCGATTGGTACTGTTCATCCGAACCCTATTTCCGTCGATTGCCGTCGTTTTACGCCGCCGTTTGGAGCAAGATTGGTAGCGCTGAGCTTGTCTTATCTAGAGCGTTCGATTGATACCAGTTTGGAGACTGGAGTCTCCGAAATTGAGGAGCGCGAAGTTGTGGCAGTGTTCGTGTATCTTCGCGATTGTTGAACCGTAGTTCTTCTGTTCTTTAGCAGCTTTGGGTAAGTGATTTATTTCTATTTTAAGCTCCGTTGAGAGCTGAGTGGTGCTCTGTAGAGTTGATGTAGCTGAGTAAGCTACGAGACTTTAGAATTTAAGCTGTGTGAGTTCAGATTTGAGTTGATATTGAGATATCTTAACAGATTTGAGCTGATAGTGGCTTATGTTGAGTTCGTCGTGAAGTTGTTAGGGCAGTAGACGTGTGCTGCTGAGTGGTGCTCTGTAGAGTTGATGTAGCTGAGTAAGCTACGAGACTTTAGAATTTAAGCTGTGTGAGTTCAGATTTGAGTTGATATTGAGATATCTTAACAGATTTGAGCTGATAGTGGCTTATGTTGAGTTCGTCGTGAAGTTGTTAGGGCAGTAGACGTGTGCTGGTTGCCGCGCCCTTGTTTTTGTAAGATCTGTTGAGGTAGAAGCTGAATTGAGGTACGAATTGAGCTAGATTTTAGCAGCTTTATTATCAGCTTTGGGATATTTCTTTCGTGTATTAGCTGCTGTGACTTGTGTTGATTGTATGGTGATTCTGTGCTCATATTTCTTTTGTGCGTGAAATATATGTATGATTTTTAAGAATGAGTCTGTTGTGCATTCACACATACATATTGAGCCTGATTCCTTTGAGAGTTGAATTCCTTTGCTCGTTGTGATCGGCCGGCTGAGTCGTCGCGCCTGAAAGGTCCAACGCTGCTTATGATGTGGTGGCCGGCTGAGTCGTCGTGCTTGAATAACACTGCCTTGTGATGGTCGGCTGAGTCGTCGCACCTGAAGATCGCAAGATGATGATGATTGATGAGATCTGCACAGCTGAGTCGTTGTGCCTTGTCTACCGATGATTCTTGGTAGCCCCTTTCATGCATTGCACAATTGAGATATTGCATTGTATGATAAGATAGATGCTTTTATTGTGCTCTTCGTACTGAGGTTTGACCTCGTTTATTTTTCCTGTTTTGGGCTGTTTTGGTCGACGTTGGCCATTACAGGTTCTTCTGGTAACCTGGCTGGACAGAGTGGAGCTTCAACTAGTCGATCCCCTTTTTGATTTGAGTCCCAGTTGTATTGATATATTATATTGAGCCAGGGGATGTCCTGCGCCTTTATTATTGGGGGATCTGTAGTTGATTGACTACTTGTTTTATCGTATGTTGTATGAGTTTTGATTTAAACTCTTATTTTGAGTATGAATGTATTTTGAATGATATTGGATCAGGCACATATTCGAAAATTTTTAGCCCATATTTTTATGATGCTTCCGCATAGTTGTGACTGATTGATGTATTAGCGCATCGGTCCTGACAAGCTGGGAAGAAAACCAGCTAGGAAACAAGCTCAGAGCCTAGCGACGAACAAGAGCAGAAGAAAAGAAGAGAGCTTTGATCAGCTCAGTGAAGCGAGCAGCTTAGTGTAATGAACAAGCTAGCTCGAAGCAGCTCAAGAGCAGGAAAGAACAGAACAAGAGCAGCTGTATATAAAAGCAGTACAAGAGTATATGACAAGAGCAAATTAAAGATCAGCTCAAGAGCAGTAAAGTTGAAGAAGCAACCAGCTCGAAGTAAAGACCAGCTCAGTGCAAACCAGAATAGAAATAAGTTGGCAAGCTGGTTAAGGTCAAACCAACCCGGATAGCACATCAGCAGATGCTATCAGATCTACGAGCAAAGAGATTTGAATACAAGACTATACGATGTTTGCTTTTCAGTATTCAAATCCACTTGCTTGTGTTGTCTCCTCAAGTACTGTGCTTACGTGCTTAAAGTGAGGAAAAGCCTGCAGCGCATTTAAAGACAAAGGACGTAAAGTACAACACTGTCAAAAGACTTTTCAACGGCTACAACTTTGTGTCCAACGGACAAATCTGCGGGTCGGGCTATATATATCAAGAGAAGAGAACAAGTAGATAGAGAGAGCGCGAGAAGAGCGAAGTCGAAAGATTGTTGTGCAAGCGCAAAACATTAAAACAGAAGAATGCACAACACAGTGCTAGTCGCAAGTTTGCACACTCTGTGGCAGCTGGTGTGCAAGCTGGTTGGGTGACCAAGTGTGAGTTGGTGCACTGGCTGTCAGGCCTCGTGCTCTAAACAGAGTAAAAACACCAAAACACATGCGGAATCTATCAAAAAGCGGGTAAAATTTTTGCTTTTGGCCTGACGGTTTAAAACTATATAATGTAAAATAGAACGATACTCAAAATATATCCCAGTTTATAAAAACAACCAACAATATAGCATACATCAACCATAACATGTATCAGACTCCAACTACTAGGTACAATAACGAAGCACAGGGCATCCCCATGGCTAACTGATACATATATATAAATATGCTATACGCAACTGGGACACGCTAACCACCTCCTGGGGCACCACCAGCTGGGTTATAACCACGACCAGCTGTAAAACCTGGGTTCCTTGAAAACAACACAAACAAGGAAAACAACCAAGCCCCAGAGGGACATGGGGTCAAACCCCAGTACGGAGAGCAGCTATAAAACAGCAGTGAACAGCAAGAATAAATGCAGATGCTATGCATGAGAAAGGAAACAACAGCTCAACGGGATCTGCAACAGAAAATGTGGCCACGGTGAGTGTAGGACATGTGGGTGCTACCCACTCACCCCTACTCGCCCACCCTTACCAGATGCATCAACACCCAACCTATGAACTGTGGTATCTAACCACTCGGCGCATAGGGGAAATGAGAGTGCAGAATCACCGATCGCCCTCGCATCCTGGTAAGAAAACAAAGAAACAACAACGAAGCAAGGCAATGGCTGCTGCAACTGAAATGGAATGTCATGCGTGTATGCAACATGCTGGAACACAGGCATATAAACATATGCAACACAACAATTAAACACAATAAGCATACACAGTCCTCAACCAGGACAACAACCAAGCAAGGCAATCCAACACAGCCATCTCGCAATCCATCCAAGCCAAGTTTCACGCTGAATTACAAGCTCAAGATCCGTACCCTTTCTGAGCAATAATACCAAAATTCAAGCCTGGTAAATCCGTCCGAAGCCTGCTAACCAATGCACACACAGCCTGAAATCTGAACGCACAACACACGCGAAAACAATTCAGATCTCACGGCCTTCTACAATAAACACACGGCCAACTCTTAAAATTCACGGCTGGAATTATGAAAATTCAGACCAACAACCTATCTCAACAATACCACTACATAGGGAGCTCGAAACAAGGCCAAGAACAAGATCTTAACACAATTCGAAAAGCTACCTGCAACCACGCAACGCACGAATAAAAGCAGCAACTTTGTGCTTTTGTTCCTGCCAATGACAGCCTATAAAATGGGTATGAGAGGAAAGAGCTTTCCAAGAGGAGTCCAACGCTACCTCGAACGTGAAAAACGGTGGCTGGAATCAACGGGAATCGCGGGATAAAATCTACGGTGAACAGTACCCAAGGGTTTGAGAAATAGAGAACGAAGGTCGGGAGAAATTTGCTAAGTATGGATTCTGTTTTCTCAATAATTGAAGGCCTACGCTTCCAATATATACACGCGAGAAGTGTGAATAAAATGCCCACCGACAGAAACAGCTTTCAAGACTTCTAAACGCACAACAGATTCCACAAAATCCAACGCATGCGCTAAACAACGCTCAAACCCCAAAACGACGTCGCTCCTAGGCCACGGAGAAGTCTGATCGCTAACATAAATCGCGAGAGGAATCTGAACAAAATGCGCTAAAAGCTGGAAAGAACGTTATCACTAAAACGACGTCGCACAACGACACGGTGAAATCTGGAAATGCTAACACTACCGCGGAGAAGTCTGCATAACGCCCACGCCTAACAGATTTCACCCGCGCGCATCAGATCTCACCACAATGCTAAGCCTAAACTACACCGTATTAACTTATTTAAACGGCAGCGTTTCACACCATACAAAACACACGGAACAGACTTCACACGAAATAGCGCGCAGATCTCTCCTACACAAGATGTCCAGATCTCACAAAAACGACGGCGTATAAAGCCTTCTCGCTACAACACACGCCGCAACGCTAAGCACCCAGATTTCACCTCTCGCCGAACAGATTTCTCACAAACCCGAGCAGATCTCTCAAACCAGATTTCTCATTAAAATCTCGAAAATACAAAAATTTCCAGAATTGCTCTAAACATGATTTCCGACCCGAAAATGCAAACGAAACCTTCAAATAGAACTCCGTAAACCCAGAATTCTCCAAAAACCGATTAACTCCAACAAATTAATGTTAATTACATTTCAGGTCTCACACTGGCTGAGAGCTTCAATGCAATATCAAGTCGACAGCACAACCAAGGTAAGACAATGAAGAACCGGCTCGGACAAGAGAACTTCTCAGTGTGTGAGATTTTAATCTTCGAGAGATTGAGCGTACACTATAATCTCACACACGATTCACTCCTATGTTTGAGAGTTGAGCGAAACAGATATTGAGGGACTCAACAAAAATGACTTCTTTGTAGTCTTTGGACAGAGACGTTGAACAAGTCTTGTAGTCTTTCTCACTAAGATGTTAAAGAAGTGTGCTGTAGCCTTTCTCACTGAGGCGTAAAAGAAGTGATGATTAGACACACATCTTCCGGGCTGGTGGGCATAGGTTGCTAGGAGTTCTTGCAGCTTGCGGGCTGTCGGATCGGGTTGCAGCTGGGGCCGCTGTAATCAAAGTCTTCTAGTGGATCCTTCCCGTTGCGGAAGAATGGGAGACGTAGGAGATTCAACTCCGAACTTCCATAAACAATGGCAGCGTATTCTTTATTTACAGCTTACTGCATTCATACCATACAGATTGCATAATCTACAACTGTGCTTGAAACTGTTGGTTGGCTTTCGATTATAGAGTTCAGCTTGAGTTGTTTCCGCATGATTTTATTTTATAACTCAATCTGTTTGTCGATGCATAAACTTTCAAGAACACTGAGTTATTGCAGCTCAAGATTTATTAAGAACAGATTGCGTGCGAGCCGGACCAGCTCACAGAGCTGCTGGTCCAGCTCAGGCGCGATCTGGTTCATCAGTTACGTGTTGTTTTTCAAACAAAGTTTTTTTAAATGCACGTAATTCAGCCTTTTCGATCCTATCAATTGGTATCAGAGCAGGTTGTTCTTGAAAGTTCTTTTTAAATCAAAAATTTTCAAACGATTTTAACACGTCTTCTGCTCTGATAGCTCTTTTTCGAAAGCTTGTCCGTGCTACAAAATTTTTAAGGCTTTCAAAACTCACTTTATATAGATAGGGGGAGTAATGTTTATTGAATTGCAGAGAAGTTTCTCGAAAGAAAAATGCAGCAATATCTATTCTGACGAGCTGACAGATTGCACGAGCTCTGTGGACTCTAAGTTTGGCGAGGCTAAAACTTAGGAAAAGATGGAAGAGATTCTGTAAATTGAATTCTCTATTACTCCTCTGGTCTAAATAAATGAGAATCTTTGAGTAGCATGGAATTTTGTTTTAATAATCTCATGAACTTGTTTTCACAAAATGTTGTCTCTCGAAAAATGTTTTTGTTTTAAAAATAAAATAATCTTTTGCTCTGTTTAGGGGCAGTTTTATTTAAGGGAAGACAAGATTTCGAAACCCTTTTTGATTCCCACAAAAAGGGGGAGAAATATCTTTGAGCATAAACATACGTGCATATGTTTATTCAGATTTTGTGTAAATCAAAAAGGGGGAGATTGTTGGATCTGTGTTTAAAGATCATAATCTGAATTTTTATTAACACAAAATCTTGTTGGGTGGATCCGGATCCGCACCCCGGCAGGCAGCGGAAGAACAAAAATGTAACCGGGATGCGATCAATACGAATAATCAAAACTACATGTATCGACATACATAGGGTGTTTCAGGCGTGTTACCTCGATTTTGAATGTATGATTTGAAGTTCAGGCCTTTGACTTTCGAAAAATTTTTAAGCCCTGATTTTTAGCTTCCGTGTTTATGCGCTTATTATGTGTTAATTGTTGATAATTAGCACGGGGCCTGACAGTTTAAGAAGCGTTCGAACTCGAGTTCTTCTGGTTCAGTGAGTTCTGATGGTAGTGGCTCCGGAGGAGGAGTGACTTGTGGACAGTGTGGAGGTCGTCATATGACTTCTCAGTGTCATGGAGTTCAGGGCCTTTGCCATAACTGTGGGCAGCCTAGACATTTTGATCGAGTTTTTCCGGCTGGAGGACAGTCTTTGGGTCAGTCGCAGCAAGGTTCAGCTGGTGGTTCTTCGCAGAGACCGCAACCTTTTGCTCAGTCCCAACGATCAGGTTTCCAACCCCGTGAACCGTCTAGGTTTGGTGGACCTTCGAGACCTCAATTTTTGGGACCGCAGCAGGCTCAGGTGAACGCCTTGACGAGAGCAGGTGGAGGATAGACCAGAGGGAGTGATTGCAGGTACTTGCTTTATCTTTGACTTTCCTGCACGAGTTTTGTTTGATACTGGAGCATCACACTCCTTCATTTTTGAGCTATTTGTGTATGAGTGTGGGTTGAGTTCTTCCCCACTATGTGATGTTGTCTCTGTATCTATCCATGGAGGGGGAGTCTTTTGAAGACGGGTATATAAAGGCTGACATATTTGGCGTAAATTAGGAAAAAATTCGGCTATGTAATTAAGTCATCCTAAAAATCTTTGAAGCTGATTTTTATCTTTAATTTGATCAGGGAATTTGTCAGCAAATTGAATAACTCGTTGAATTGGTTTAATGAGTCCTTTTGTGATATCATGACCTAAGAACCGGATTGAAGTTTGGAATAATTTCATTTTCTTTTGAGAAAGCACAAGGCCATTTTGTTTAATGATTTGGAGAAAATGTCTTAGATGCTTGAAGTGTAGGTCTAAATTTTTTGAGAATATGAGTATATCATCTATGTAAACGATACTGAAAGAGCTATAAGGATTGAAAATATCATTCATAATCCTTTGAAATTCGGAAGGAGCATTTTTGAGACCAAAGGGCATGACGTTCCATTCGTAATGGCCAAAAGGAACTGTGAAAGCTGTTTTGTAACGATCTTCTTCAGCAATTTGTATTTGCCAGAAACCAGATTTGAGATCAAATTTGGAGAAAATTTTTGCAGAATGTAATCTATTGATTAAGTCTCTTTTATTTGGAATTGGATATCTAATCCATTGAAGAACCTTGTTTAAAGGTTTGTAATTGATGACTAGTCGTGGAACTCCACGTTCGAGTTCTGCTTGCTTTACTACATAAAAGGCAGAACAACTCCAAGGAGATTTTGAAGGTCTTATAAGTTTTTTAGATAAGAGATCTTGAATTTCTCTTTGACAGTGGCTCAGAAATTCTTGATTCATTTGTATTGGTCGAGCTTTTGTAGGGATATTTCTTTCATTGAAATCTTTTTCATAAGGGAGAGTGACTATATGACTTTTTCGTTCCCAAAAAGCGTTTGGAAGTTCACTGCATATTTGATTTGTTATAAAATGTTCTAATTCTGTGATTTTCTTTTTAATATG